>CAUYTI010119603.1:0-18176 GCA_963575145.1 Galago senegalensis
CGAGACTCTCTACATTCTTGCATTTCTATTGGCAAGTGCAGAGGCTCAAGCCACAAAGGAATATTTCACAGAGACAATCTCCTGAAGGAGCACTTGAGGCGACTGCCATGTCTTGAGCAAAGGGAGCTTATCTCCTACACTCAGCCCATCCTCATCTGAGCATGCCACCTATTCCATGAGGTGACCAAGACAACCGCCATCTCAAGACTGACCTGTGCAGAAGAGAACTCCTGGTGTCCTCTACTTGCCCCTGCCTTAGCTGACAGCATCACCAGCACCCCACTGCTCAGGACAGCACCTGGGCAAGGGACTCTCCCGATGATCAGAGGTGTGCTGCAGCCTGCCCTCTGCAATTCACCCCTTTGGGGCTGGCCCCTGCTCACCCTCCCAAGGAAGCCCTTGGGGGTCAAAAAAACTACAGCTAGAGCACAGAGGCTGGTGCTCAGCACCCAGAGAGTGCCTAGTATATGTCCTGCCCTGCACCCAGTTCACTGAGGGCTCTGCACTCTCACAGTTGCTTGGTCCCTAGCATAAATGAGTTGGACACACTCCATCTCATGGGCTATGTGTTCTGCACTCTCACAGCCCCTCGGTTCCTAGGATAAATAAATTGGAGACACACCCAAGGGTGTCTTCTGTGGCTCTGTGATTTTCCTCCCCTGAATGACTTGCAATTAAGTTTTTAAAGAAAAGGCCCAAACCCTGAAACATACACATACAAGGAGGTTTCAAAGCTTGAGTTGGGCGCAAAGCTGACAAGGCAGTAAAAAGATAAGGTTCAATACAAAAGGGCCTAGAGAAAGAGTCATGTGCAAGGGTGAGGGCCCAGGAAGCTGGAAGGAGCGCACATGCTTTCTCTTTTCAATCTGATTTCAAGTGAGAAACTGGAGGGCAGCTCTGGGGAGGAGGGAGCCTGAGTCTGCAGGCATTAGCACCAGGTCATCCCCCACCCCACCTGAGTGGCACTCAGGCCATCCACCCAGACCACTGAGAGGCTTTTCAGGATGCTCAGGGCTGTAAGCTGCTTATCCATCTGCCAGATGTGTGGGACACCGTCTGTGGGACACCATCTGCAGGTCGCTGAGCAGTGCATCTTCATGGCAGTACCACAGTGCTCCTGTCTACATGCTCAGGCTCCTGGGCTCAGCAGGGAAGCCTCCCACTAGGCCTTCCAGTGCTTGAGCCACTGACCTGGCAGGCATGACTTTTTTTTCCCCCCAAGTCAGAGTCTCACTCTATCACCTTGGGTAGAGTGCTGTGGCATCCTAGCTCACAACATCCTCAAACTCTTAGGTTTGAGTGATCCTCTTTGCCTCAGCCTCCTGAGTAGATTACAGGCACTTGTCAGAACACCTGGCTATTTTTAGAGATGGGGGTCTCGCTCTTGTTCAGACTGGTCTCCATGACATTCTTTTTAAAGCTTTATTTTAGTTTTGAAATTTCAGATTAATATGAGTGTACTGATGATTAGGTTACAATGTTTGGGCTTGTTAGGGAAGGCTGCTGTTGTAGTGTGTCCCTTATGTTGTGCCCATTAGGTGGGAGCTCACCAATCCCCCTCCTTCCTCTGCCCTCCCCCACAACTTGAATTGAACTGAATTTTTCTCTTGTGTGTGTATTAACTCATCTACTGGCTTCATATTAGTATCAAATACATTGGATACTTGCTTTTCCATTTTTTCATATTTTACTAAGGACAATGTTTCATTCCATCCAGGTTTGCAAGACATTTTTGATGGGAATACCTCAGTGCCCACTCTGAATGCTGGCTTTTCAGCAGTTGACTGTTCATGCCCTGGACTTTCTTCCTCTTTGCCCACCTTTGTGCTCTCCACTCATTAGCCCACTTGCCTACCTGAACAATGGAAAAGCACCCTCAGGCCCTCCAGGCCTCACACCTCTGAAGGCAGCAGAGGCACAGACCACCATGTCTGGTCTTCAGGGGCACCAAAAATATTTCCCTCGCATATGAGGAAGGACATGCAATTTTCATTTACTTAAACCTGATTTTCTTCATGTAAGAAGCTGATACCTACAGAATGGGAGAGAACATTCTATAGCAGAGGAGCAGGTACAATCCACCCTGCACAAGTCACCCAGACAGTGGTCAATGTGAGATAATTGAGGCCTTTGTACAAGCCATCTTCTGAACATCTACATAAATCCATGACACAAATAAAGAAGAACAATGCACATGACTAAATTTAGGAAGCAAAAAGAACATTTCATTAGCCTGACAGGCAAAAGGAAAATAGCAACCAGGTTAAGGTTAAAAGTTTGGTAAAAAGTTAGAATGATATAATACATTGCGCTGCCTAATTTAACCACTTTCCTTTAAAAAATAATAGTTGTGGATGGTGCCTGTGGCTCAGTGGATAGGGCACCGGCCCCATATACCAAGGGTGGTGGGTTCAAACTCAGCCCTGGCCAGCTAAAACAGCAATGAGAATTGTAACAAAAGGCTCGGTGCCTATAGCTCAACCAGCTAAGGCGCCAGCCACGTACACCTAAGGTGGCGGGTTCAAATCTCCAGCCCGAACCTGCCAAACAACGACGGCTGCAACCAAAAAATAGCCGGGCGTTGTGGTGGGCACCTGTGGTCCCAGCTACTTGGGAGGCGGAGGCAGAAGACTCGCTAGAGCCCAGGAGTTGGAGGTTGCTGTGAGCTGTAATGCCAGGGCACTCTACCCAGGGGGACAGCTTGAGGCTCTGTCTCAAAGAAAAAAAAAAAAAAGAGAATTGTAACAAAAAATAACCAGGCATTGTGGCGGGTGCCTGTAGTCCCAGCTACTCAAGAGGCTAAGGCAGGAGACTCACTTAAGCCCAAGAGTTGGCGGTTGCTGCCAGCTGTGACACCAAAGCTCTTTACCGAGGGTGACAAAGTGAGACACTGTCTCGAAAAATAAATAAATAAATAAATAAAAATAATAGTTATAATAACTATTATTGTAAGTTTTGTTCATTTTCTTCTGTGTTTCTTTTTTTCTTTTTGGGGGACAGGGTATTCTCTTTTTTTTTTTTTTTGAGACAGAGCCTCAAGCTATCCCCCTGGGTAGAGTGCCATGGCATCACAGTTCACAGCAACCTCCAACTCCAGGGCTCGAGCGAGTCTCCTGCCTCAGCCTCCCAAGTAGCTGGGACTACAGGCCCCTGCCACAATGCCCGGCCATTTTTTGGTTGCAGCCATCATTGTTGTTTGGTGGGCCCGGGCTGGGGATTCGAACCCGCCACCTTAGGTGTATGTGGCTGGCGCCTTAGCCACTTGAGCCACAGGCGCCGAGCCACAGACAGGGTATTCTCCATGTTGCCTGGGCTGGTCTAAAACTCCTGGGCTCAAGCGATCCTTCTGCCTCAGCCTCCTGAGTTGCTGAGACTGCAGGTACATGCCACCATATCTGGCCCTCCTCGTATTTTGACAGTCAAATACCTCTAAGATTTTTTCTGGCTACTTAGTCTGTTTACTCTGTGACAAGGTCAGGATCGGTCTACGAAGTGACTGTCCCTGCCCCCTGTCGCTTAGGTTCCTGCCTGAAGGTGACACAAGAGCCCAGCACAAAGCAATAAGAAGCCAATGTCTAGCTGGTGGTGGCTGGGAATGTGTTTACCATTTCAAGGATACTGTCTGGCATCTTGGGGGGACTTGTGCACTGATAGCCCACCTCTGTGCAGGCATACTGCAGGGTGCCAGCTGGTAGGGGAGGGGGGTGTCCTGGCCCACATGGAGGCTGCTGTGCCAGGTCCTTTAAATGAGCAAACACAGACAGCCTTTGACCAGGCGACAAGGCTGTGCTACTGAATATTTTTGGAGAAGCTACAGAATATTTTCAGAGTAGCTACATTTGGATCTAACTCAAAATCACTACTGAAGACAGGCTGAGACACCCAACAAGCCCCAAGACCCAACCTATAAACCCTGACCTAACTTTGTTGGCTGCTTTCTGTCATGACCACAGCGCCTTTGGAGTCAGATGCTGGGGTTGTAGGGAGAACCTTAATCAGGTCCTTCATTCAGAGAAGAGCAGCAATTAGCCAAAGCTGCTAGGGCCACAGGCAGCAGCAAATCTAAACCTTAACTATTCTCAGATTTGGTCTATGCCTGTCTTCCAGGTCAGGGACCCAAAACTTTAGATTTCACAGATGCATAAAATAAAAAGATAAAATGAGGGAGCCTGTATCATGTTATTTTTAATTTTATCAAAACAAAACAGACCAGGTGGAATGGCTCAGACCTATAATCCTAGCACTCTGAGAGGCTGAGAAGGGAGGATCCCTTGAGCTTAGGAGTTTAAGACTAGCCTGAGTAAGAACAAGATCCCATTTCTACTAAAAATAGAAAAACTAGCCAGGTGTGGTGATGTATACCTATAGCCCCAGCTACTCAGGAAGCTAAGGCAGGAGAATCATTTGAGCCCAAGAGTTTGAGGTTGCTGTGAGCTATGATGCTGCAGCACTCTACCCAGGGTGATAGAGTGACACTCTGTCTCAAAGAAACCCAACAAAACAAAAAATCCTATAATAATTACAATCTATTTTTGACAGTTTCAGAAAAGACTAAAAATAAGGAAAGTCAAAAGCTCAGAATAAAAGTCTTTTCAAAGAAAGGATGATAGACAACTTTATCTTAAACATACTACTTAGAGTTCTATTTAAATAGTTGGAAAAATTACATACATACAATTTATGCACTGACAAATAGTTCTGGCCCACCTGAGCCAGAATACCCCCCTCCCCCACCAGCTGGCACCCTGCAGTATGCCTGCATAAAGGTGGGCTATCGGTGCACAAGTAGTATGTATGTAATTTTTCCAACTATTTAAATAGAACTCTATTTGTAGTATGTATGTAATTTTTTCTCATTGCAAATTTATCAGTATGTCCATGATCTAAAACAATCAAATGCCTGAGATTCTAGTACTTTTTTTTTTTTTTTTTTTTGTGACAGAGCCGCAAGCTGTCCCCCTGGGTAGAGTGCTATGGCTTCACTGCTTACAGCAACCTCCAACTCCTGGGCTCAAGCGAGTCTCCTGCCTCCGCCTCCCAAGTAGCTGGGACCACAGGCGCCCGCCACAACGCCCGGCTATTTTTTGGTTGCAGCCATTATTGTTGTTTGGCTGGTCCGGGCTGGATTTGAACCTGCCACCTTAGGTGTATGTGGCTGGCGCCTTAGCCGCTTGAGCCACAGGCGCCGAGCCTCTAGTACTTTTTTTTAACCCTGAAAAAGGATTTTGTTGGTCTGAATCTTTGAGGCAAACTGAGCAGGGGACAGGCCAGCTTTCACCTTGGCCCAGGGTTCGCAGCCAGAGCCAGGGATGTGGGGACACAGGGGTAACAATGGGGCAGCTAAGTCCCGCCCCAACAGCCCTGCCCACACTACCTCATTGACTGTATTTTGGAACCAAGGCTCCTGATTACTGTTTCCTGGACAAGTGTCTGGATCTGACTCTCTTGGGGTCAGTTTCAGAGATGGAGGCCTGGTGTCAGCCCACTGGAGAAGCTCCCGGATGAGCCTAACACATGCCATGCCCTACCTAAGGGGCATATTCTAGGTGATGGTCTTCCAAAGGGGGTTGGAGTTCTGTGGTCCTGGGCCTTAAGGCTGCAGGTACAGGTGGAGATGCCTGGGCTCACCCACAGTCTGTTAACGCTTACCTGTGCACACAGCAATGAGCATCTAAGTTTACCTTTTACAAATGGAACTGGCTCCACGTATTTACGCACAGCAAAGCCAAACCACTGGTATGTGGTGCCAGCAGGTACAACAGGGATACATCTCAGAGTGCTGTTTGTACAGTAACCCAGTTAACGCACCAGAGCCCAGTGACTTCACTGTGCCTGGCCTGGGACCCTGTGCAGATGAGCTACCCGTCTGTTGTCACAGCCACATGGCCATGGTCACAGAACCCTCCGAACCAAAACATGCAATAAAGTAGCTTGAAATAGCTGGTTTATCTCTTCCATTTAAGTAAAATTAAGTTTAAAAAAGTTGTACAGCTTATAAATATTATACCAGATGCCACAGACACTGACTTCAGACCTAATAAGGAAACAGGAAATAAGAGAGCCTCAAACACACAGGTTGTCAAAAACAAAACAAACACAGCCCTCTAACAGAGAGCTCTCTCCAGAAGGAAAAAAAGAGGTTAAACTTTTTAACATTGGTTTATTCTTTCATTTTTATTTTCAATCTTGGGAAAAAACATACTGCGCCTATCGTGTGCCTCCTGGCCCTGAGGGAGATCCCTGTTCTATTGCTGGCCTCCTGAGTCCATGGAAACCCAAACTGTCAGCTACAATAGTTTAGGCCCAGAGATCCAATAACTGGTATCCAGTTTTAGGAATCCAACAATTTAAGGGAGTCCACACAAGAAGGAAAAGAAACCCTTGGGTCAAGGTACTTGTTTTTAAGTTGTGGGACGGAGGAAGGGAGGAGGGGCCTCAGAACCCCCTAGAGCGAAAGAGGATGTCTTAATCTGGGTCTATGGCTCTCTTGGAACTATATGCAAAATGATGCGTAAATATTTTAATTTTTCTGAGGAAAAGATTGAATTCTCCACCTGGTGACACCACAAAGATTAAGAACTTCTGCTTTAAAGAAGAAAACAGTACATGGCAAACTCAGGAGGCTGAGGTGGGAGGATCACTTAAGTGCAAGAGTGTGAGGCCAAACTGAACAAGATAGCAAGACCTAGTCTCAAAAGAAAGAAAGGGGAGAATGGCATCCCTGCAGAGGCATTCTGGGAGGAGAGTTCTGGTGCTCAGCTGTGCTAGCTGTCCCTACCACATGCCGTGGTCTGCGGCCCCACAGCTAACATGTCACTCTGCACCCCAGCCCTCTGGGAAAGTTGGCACACAGCCAAGCAGCCACAGGCATCTGGGTTTGTTGTGCGTCTTCTGAATCCCTCCAGAAATAATAAATGGCTTAATACAGGGAAGCAGGAGCTTTCCCTGAGCATGTGTTGTAAAAGATAGAGCCTTTTCAGTATTCGCAAGGTAATATTTTTACGTGATGGCTGTCAAAATAACAGTATTAATAATATATACAAATAAAAACAAACCAAACAGAAGCATCACTGAGGAAAGGAAACTGTATACTGTATTCAATAAATTGTGCTGGGAGAACTGGTTAGCCACATGTGAAAGACTGAAACTGAATCTGCACCTCTCACCACTTACAGAAAATAACTCACAGTGGATAAAAGATTTCAATCTAAGACAGGAAAGGATAAAAACCCTAGAGGAAAGTGTGGGAAAAACTTAACAATATCAGCCTTGGGAAAGAATTCATGAAGAAGACCCCATTGGCAACTGTGGCAACAACAAAAATAAATAAATGGGACCTGATCAACTTAAAAAGTTTCTGCACAGCTAAGGACACAATAAACAAATAGACAACCCTCAGAATGGGAGAAGATACTCACAAGTTATGAATTGGACAAAGGGCTAATGACCAGAAGATGTAAAGAACTCAAGGAAATCAATAAGAGAAGAACAAACAACCCCATTAATCATTGGGTAAATGACATGAACAGAACCTTTTCCCAAGAAGACAGACAAATGGACGACACATGAAAAATGCTCATCATCCCTAATCATCAGAGAAATGCAAATGAAAACAATCCTGAGATGTCACCTAATCCCAGTGAGAACAGCCCACATCACAAAGTCCCAAAGCTGCAGATGCTGCTGTGGATACAAAGACAGGGGTACACTTATGAACTGTTGGTGAGATTGCAAAGTAATACAGCCTCTTGGGAAAAAAGTATGAAGAATCCTCAAAGAGCTAAAATCCTCCCATTTGATCCTGCAATCCCATTAGTAGGTATCTATCTAGGAGGAAAATAATCATTTTACCCTAAGGACACTTGCATTCAAATGTTTACAGCAGCTCACTTCACAATCCCAAAATGTGGAAACAACCCAAGTATCCATCAACCCACAAATGGATTAACAAATGGTGGTATATGTATCCCATGGAATACTATTTAGCCATAAAGAGATGGAGACTTTGCATCTTTTGCATTTACCTGGATGGATTTGTAGAACATTCATCTTGAGTAAAGTATCTGAAGAATGGAAAAGCAAAAGCATCCAATGTGCTCACCACTAATCTGAAAATAGTAGGTGGACAGCTACATACCCACATGAGAGGAAAACCCAAGAAATTCCAGAAGGGGAAAAGGGGCTGGGTAAGTTCCCACTTACTGGGTACCATGAAGGGGTATATGACACACTTCCTGGGGGAAGGACTCAACTGCAAATCAGGTTTTGGGCTTTACCTTACAAATGCCAATAATGTAACCTAGGCCAAGCACGGTTGCTCATGCCTGTAATCCTAGCACTCTGGGAGGCTGAGGTGGGTGCCTGAGCTCACAATTTCAAGACCAGCCAGAGCCAGAGCAAGACCTTGTCTCTAAAAAAATCTGAGTGTTGTGGCAGGCACCTGTAGTCCTAGCTACTCAGGAGGCTGAGGCAAGAGAATCACTTGAGCCCAAGAGTTGAGGTTGCTGGGAGCTGTGATGCCACAGCACTGTACTGAGGGTGACACAGTAACATAGCGGACTCTGTCTCGGAAAAAAAAAAAGTAACCTAAGTGTATATACCCTCATATTAACCCAAAATAAAATTTAAAAATAAATAAATAAAAACAGGGCTGGGTATGGTGGCTCATGCCTGAAATCCCATTTTCAGAGGCCAAGGTTGGAGGATCACTTAAGACTAGGAGTTTAAGATTGGCCTGAGCAACATGGTGAGACCTCCTGCTCTACAAAAAATTTAAAAATTAGCCAAGTAGGTGTGACATGTACCTGTAGTCCCACCTACTCAGGAGGTTGAGGTAGGAAATTACTTGAGCCTAGGAGTTTGAGTCCAGGCTGTTCTGCAGTCTAGAAACCCAGTCTCATAGTAAATAAAAGGGCACAGAACAGGATCCGTTTGTTTACTATGTCTTTGAAGGACCTTACCCCCCTCATCCTCTAGGAGCATAGCCAGTGTTGCTGGTGTTTTCTCTGACAAATATACCTACCTGTGTGAAGGGAACTTTTTTCTCAACTCGGAAATAATTAAGTCTTCCACTAGGTGATCCGTTTCTGTCACAAGATCTGCAGCTGACGTTTTTGTTGAAATACGTTTTTCCTCAGTGAGGGCTTTTCTGATGATCTGAAATAAAAGCACAGAGCCAGGTAAAGCCTACATACATTGTCCTCCCCGGACAAATGAGGGTTCCACTCCTTGAGGCCACTCTGAACTCTGCCTGCAGTGGGGATGGGGCAGAGGTGTGGGTCTCTGGGCCATTTACCTCTCCCATTATTGGCAGACCTCAGAACTCCATGTCACACCCCAGGCTCACTGGGTTCCTACCACACTTTTTTTCTTTTCACAAGGCAGACTCACTGTTTGAAGTTATTTTGTCCTATCTGTGAAATAATTTTTCTTTGGAGGAAAAGAAAAAAACAGTGGTTTTGAAAAGAGCATGAAACTTCCTCCGTAGAAGTTTCTCAAGAAAACATGATGTAACACACCTTTGCCTTATATACTCTCATGAATTTGAATTCAGGAAATTTCTGTGTTAAGCAAAAACTTCTTTTACCTAACTCATTTTATGAATCTCATGAAATGGGATATGCCCTTGAATCCAGGAGGCGAATCCCAGGAAGTGCACTTCAGGACGCAGGGCCAGCTCTCACTGCCGCTCTGGGCAGGGTAACGCGCAGCACCTCGGAGGGGCTTGAGTGGGGCACAGGTTCCAGCTGCCTCTAAAATCGAGACTAGGACAGCCCCAGGTGCCAGGACACCCTAAGATCCTAGCACGAGGGATGGAGAATGATTAATCAGCTTCTTCAGGAAGGACCGGTTCTAGTTTGCAAAATAAAAAGTTACCTCTACTTCTACCCCAGCCTCTCATCTTCTCTGTATGTTGTAACAACCTGACATTTCCCTTATCGTTATGACACAGTCAGGAACCTAAAAACTACCTCAGATTCTTCCTCCAAAACTAAGCACCAGAGCAAATCATATATTTCTTTCAAAAGTACCCTCAACCGCCCAGCCACCCAGACTTGGCATCCTATCCCCATTGTGATACTTATTTTGTGAACTTGCTTTTTCCTCCAGTAGCCCAGGCTGGAGTGCTGCACTGTCATGTCTCACTGTGCAGAGTTCCAGAGATCTTCTCACCTCAGCCACCTGCATAGCCAGTACTATAAGTGTACACCACCATGCCAAGCTAACTTTTTACTTTTTTTTATAGAGATGGAGTCTTGCTATGTTGCCCAGGATGGTCTCAAATTCTTGGTCTCAAGAAACCTTCCCACTTCAGCCACCCAAAGTGTTGGGATTATTAAGTGAGAGCCACAGCACTCAGTCTGTGAGCTTTAATACCCATTTTGTTTTGTTTTGTTTTTGAGACAGAGTCTCACTTTGTTGCCCTTGGTACAGTGCTGTGGCGTCACAGCTCACAGCAACCTCAAACTCTTGGGCTTAAGCAATTCTCTTGCCTCAGCCTCCCAAATAACTGGGAATACAGGCACCTGCCACAACACCTAGCTCTTTTTTTTTAAAGATGAGGTCTCTCTCTGGCTCAGGCTGGTCATGAACTTGTCACCTCAGGCAATCTACCCTGCCTCAGCCTCCCAGAGTGCTAGGGTTACAGGCGTGAGCCACCTTGCCCGGCCAGCTTTGATAACCTTTTATCGAGGGCCCTCTTCCACATCGGGGCCTGCACTGTCCTGACAGTGACAGGTGGGGTGCTCCAATGCAGTTCTAGATAATGAGCAGAAGCCTGATGCCAACGTCCTGTGCCATGCTTCTGGCAGCAGGCCCTGGTGTCTCTTACTGCCCCTGCGCTGTCCCAGTACTGCACCCACCCCACACCGAGTCTAGGCAGGTTTTTTAAAATCCTGGCTGCAAAAATATCAGCTGCACATTACAGACTACTTAGAGTGAGACAGATCATGTAAAAGGCAAAGTGCAAAGTGCTTGTGCTCTGTCCCTCCACTACGGACGACCACTGTTACCCTTCCGTGCCAGCCCCACAGGGCCTTCCTCTGTCCTGTGTTTGCAACATCCTGCTCATCACTATCAGGCTAATTTTCTTAAAATACCAATCTGTACACAGTAATCTCTCGCTAAATGCAACTGCACATAGTGCCTGCCCGTCCTCCAGGGACCCTCAGCTGCGAGACAAGGCACTGGGTGCTGGGCGTTACCCTGCATGGCAGTGGCAGCCTGGAGGTGTCTGTGTGCACCTCCGGGGTGGGGGGAGGTGTTATCTGTGTGGTGTGTGAGCAAAAGGGAAGGGAGAGAGAGGGCTGCCCCAACCAGAGGACAGAGCAGAGGGGACATGGCACAGCTCCTCAGGTGGCTGTACAGGTCTAAGGCTTCGTCTTTCTTTTCTTTCTTCTTTCCTTTCCTTCATTCTTTCTTCTTCTCTTATTTTTTAGTGAGACAGACTCTCACTCTGCAGCCCAAGCTCGGGTCCTGTGGTGTGACTATAGTTTACAGCAACCTCAAACTCCTGGGCTCACGCAATCCTCCTGCCTCAGGCTCCCAAGTAGCTGGGACTATAGGTACTTGCCACCACACCCAGCTAGTTTTTCTATTTTTAGTAGAGACAGGGTCTTGCTTTTACTCAGGTTGGTCTTGAACTCCTGAGCTCAAACAATCCTCCCATCTCAGCCTCCCAGAGTGCTGGGATCACAGGCATGAGCCACCACACCTGGCCTGAGGCTTGCATTTCTAACGCACCTTGATGCTGGGAGCATGCTTGAGTAGTGGCGGGCTAGCAGAGGTCTTCAAGTTCTGGAGTGCAGAGGGCCACTGAGGACCAGGGTGTCTGACTCGGCAGGATGGGGTGCAGGGCTCTGAGTTTTGAACCTGCACCTCCACCCCGGGACTCCACCGACAAAGGAAGCACAGGAGGTTATTTCACAGGAGGTCCCCCCCACAGGACGCTATCCACCCTTGCAGCCTCCACGCAGAAACTGGAGTAAGGATTTTCAGACATCGATTACATTAGATGACATCAGATCACCTATGGCTCCCGCTGCTCAGAACAAACCCCAGGCTCCACAGGGCTACCCCAGCCCTCCCAGCCTCATGCCCACATAGGCTCCCTGGGCTCTCCTTCAGGGCTTATGGGTTTTCTCGCAGATCCCAGCCAAATGTGTTTCCACCCCAGTGACTTCCAGAAAATATTGTGATCCTCTGTCTACAACCTGTCCCCATCTGAAATCACCTTGTTGTGTTGCTGGCTATGTCTTTCCTCGCTGGGCCTTGAGCTAAAGCTCTTTCTTTTTGGTACCCCGCTGCACCCTGGCACACATCAGGTGCACAGAGCTCTGTGAATGATGAAGGGAGCACACAGAAAGCTGCCTGGATACTCTGCAATATTCACTGCTTGAGTGAGCACAGACCCCCAGTCCTTTCACTCTGGCAGCTCTGTTAAAAGCCTCCATCTCCACAGTCCTGCAGTGTGGCCTCCATCCACAGACCCCAGCCCTCCAGCCAGGCACAGTCTGCCCACACACCAAGGCCCTTGTCCCCACCAGAGCCAGACTTAGCACTTGATGCCATCCTATTACCATGTCAGAACCCAAAGGGACAGACAACAGCTTCCAAATTTGCCCTGGTTGTAGAGACCACCTGACTCCCCATGTTCACTCTCCCCTTCTTTTTAGCAAGCCCAGGGCCTCCTTGAAAGCCTGCACTGCCCTGCCTCACAGCAAGGGTGGCCCTGGCAAAAAAGCATGCCTGAGAGGTGGCCTGGAAGTAGGACCTACAACTTGTGAGTCACAGCCTATGAAGGACACTGCCTGCCACAGGCCACCATGTGGGTGTGGTGCTATTGGGTCAGCTCTGCCCCCACAGGGAAAGGACACCTTAGAGCAGTGAGTGGGGAGGCGTCTGGGTCCCTGGGGACTGCAGCATGGAGGGCCACCCCACCCCTGGGCTTCTTGCTAACTGGACTTTCTTGGGCCTCTGCAAACCTCACAAGTACAGTCCTCACCTGCCCTCTCCTCTATTCCACCTGCCCCTCTCCATAGCTATTCTGCTGCAGCCACATGGAACCAGTCACCCCAGGTCCTGATGGGCCATCATGGCCGGCCTTGGCCCAGCCCTCAACACACCCCCAATGCCATCTCTCCATAAGGAGTTGCCAATGTCTGTGGGCAGAGGGGCACTGTTGGCCGCGGGCATCCACGTCACTCACTTGTCTCTGTGCCTGCCTATTGCTGGTGCGCCCTGCAGCTGAGGACCTGAGATGTCCTGGACTGAGGACATCTCCTAGTTGCTGATTCCTGAGTTCTAACTAAAATCTAGAAGACTTTGCAGTAAGAGCTCTGGGGGAGCCACAGCTACCCTCTGCGGTTTTTATGTGCTAGGTTTTCCAGACCCCAAACATCTGTACTGTGTATGTTGGGCACAGGCGTACTGGGCTGAGTTGGGGGTGTGTGCTGCAGTCTGGGCCTGGCCACACCCTGCACAGGGAGGGCGGTTCATGCTCATGGGAGGACACTGTATGGTTCTTTTCTAATATAACTTTTTTCTGTTTTTATTAATATTTATTACTGTGGTTGCTCTGATGGTTTTCTTGCGGGTGTGCGTCACAAGGCAGCCCACAGGGCTTGAATGTGCCTATGTCCTCTAGCAGGAGGATGGGCATTCCCTGGCCAGCCTGTCCACTCTGTTGCCCCATGCCAGGCCCAGCCACTGTCTTGGTTCTTGTGGGTGAAACCCTCACACCCAGCCTGGGCAGCCTGCCCTGGATGCTCTCCATGCCAGCTCAATCCCTCCCACACCTCTGAGTCTCAGGACACTATGTCCTTGTCCCTGCAATGACATCCCTCCTGCTGGTTGGTGCTCTTGGTTTCTGCCTGTTCTGGCATGTCCCCTCTGGGAAGCCACCTGTGTGGCTGCCCACCCACCGTCCCAGCTGAGGCCCCTTCTCCTGACTGTCACTGTATAGCCCATGGTATCTAAGCTCTTCCAGGCCACTGTACTGACCCCTGCACTGGACAGCACACTCCCCCAGGCAAGAACTCTACCTATGTGAGGAGGTCCAAGAACATGCCCTGCCCCAGGAGAGGGTACTGATAATGGCAGCAACCACCAGCATTCATGCAGGGGTGAGAGGTGTGGGGGGTGCCACTCTGTGGACTTCTGCTCCCAGGCAGCCAGGCAAACTACCTTCCTTTCAGTTGCCAGTGAGCTCACAGCAGCAAGCTAACCTGAAAACACGGGGGTACTTGTGCTTTATGAAGAACATGCATGTGAAAAATTCCCACCTTGAATGTAGTTCTTGTTTTCACCAGTTTCACAACATCATTGGGAGTAGAGAGGATAAAGACACTTAAAATTCAGACAGATACCAACTCAACCCCGCCGGGCTCTGGGCACCCGAGTCTCCTCCATGGTGGCAGCATCAGTGATGCCGGGCTATACTGAGAGCTAAGCAAGGGACTGTACGCAGAGGGCGGGTGCAGGCGAGCTGCACACACATACATGTGAGAGTGTGTACCAGACAAAATTTAATGACTTATGACAAAAAATAAGAACCCAACCCACACACAATGCACAAGTCTAAAATGGGATGCTAGTTAAGAAAAGTCTAATTCACAAAATTTCCTATACTGAAAGGACAGTGAAGGCAGAGTGTGTGCCATCAAGGGCTGCATTTCTAGAACAAACCTAAATTAGACACAAACAGTCTTGCCCTTCAGCCACATCTGTGTCCTCAGGGGGGGAGGGGAATGGTGACACTGCCAGGCGAGTGCCTGTTGGCACCCTGTGCCATGGTTGTGTTCCCTCAGACTTGGAGATTTTGAACATTCCACTCTCTTGGCAAGAAGTTAGTGTATGCTGACTTTTAATTACTGTTTTCTAGTTACTCACTAACTAAGCCTACCCTTCACAGACCTCCTTGCCTGGGTCTCTTCCCTCCAAATAACATTCTCTTAATGTTTAATTTATAAAATAAATTAATTTCAAATCCAGAGGGAACACCACTGGCTCCAGCATCAGACACATCCAAATGCCCTCTTGTCTCTCAGTGCCTGTCTTGCACAGCTGTCCCCATACAGCTGTCCACACCCAGCCCTATAGAACACTTGTGTCCTATGCACACTCCAGAGCCAGACCCTGCAGCCACCCATGGGACAGCATGCAGGACTGCACAGAGCAGTCTATCTGATTAATGTCTTTCCCTGTTAGAGGTGGAAAATGCAGCTACCAGAGCTGTGGGCCTGACCTGCATCCATGGTCCACGCTCTGGACTCACTTGAATAAAGTGAACAGGTGTGATGATTAATTTTGTGAGGACAGAAGGACTTGACTAGGCTATGGGGTGCCCAGATATTGGTCAAACACTATTCTAGGTATTCCTGTGAGAGTGTTTTTGGGTGAGATTAGCACTTTCATCAGCAAAGGAAGGCCAACCGTCCTTCTTCCTGTGGGTGGGACTCATCCAGTCAGTGGAATGTCTGAACAGATGAAAGCATTGGCCCTCCCCAGTAAGAGGGGACTGTACTGCAGATGGACCTGGGGACCCCTCTTCCTGTCCCTACCCTTCCACCTGGGCCATTAGCCCTCCCTAGGTCCCCAGCCTGCGGGCCCACCCTGTAAACTGGACTTGCCAGACTCTTGCAGGGCCTGTTTCTCTGGAGAACACTAACACACATGACAGTTGATAAAACCCCAAAGTTCATCAGATCCCTAAGTAACCACTCAACTCTCATGTAGCATCATGTGGCACAAATGTTCCCAGCAGCTCCCAGCTGCTGAAGCATCACATACCACACCTGAGCCCCAAGTGAGAAGGAGCCCCAGGCCAGGGCCCACAGGCCACTCTCTGTACCCTCCCTCAGCCCTGAGGCTGCATGGCAGCCCTGGCAGGGCCCTGCCACCCCCCAGCTGCTGGCAGCCCTTTTTCAGTGTCCCCAGTGGCTCGCTCATGTAGCAGCACCATCATAAGTCATCACCCTCCCCTCTGTGGTGGCACAGGCTCATCGGTCTCCCAACCCCCTGGCCTATGCCTGCCTCTGTGAGGAGTCCCCAGAGAAGGCACCACTGCTCCACCACACAACAGTGGCCCATACCTCCCACAAGTCCCACCCTGGCCCCAGTCTGAGCAGACCACAACTGACGATGTGGTCAGCCCTTGCCCTGGCTCTGAGGACAAAGTGGAGGAAGCCGAGGCACAAAGCAATCGGGAAAGTCACCCAGGGTTGGACAGCTGCAGGGTCAGGAACAGGGGCCCCAAACAGATGACTGAGCCAAAGGAAAAACTCCCGTTGGGAGGTAACTGACCCCCAGCTGCAGCCACCCTCACTATGACTTCCAAACCCTGTCCAGATCTGCCTCCTCTCTGAACATGCTGTCCAGGTGACCCAGCCTGCAGACCTCTCCCCTTTTGATCCCCCTGAACTGCAGTCACAGCCATCACCAGGAGCCCACCTGTCAAGCCTACACACACATCCTCCACACCTACCATTCCCTGAAGCCTATTCTTCCCCCTGAAGCATCAGCCAAGGCACCTTTTTCATGTGTCCTTGGTGCTACATCCTGCTTCACCCCGACCCTGTCACATTCTCTCTTGACCTTAACTCCGTTGACCCCTGGCCCATCACCTAGCTTTTCTAGTTGACCCCACTTCTTACTTTAAAAAGTCAGCTGTGGACTCGGCACCTATAGCTCAACCGGCTAAGGCACCAGCCACGTACACCTAAGGTGGCGGGTTCGAATCCCCAGCCTGGACCCGCCAAACAACAATGACGACTGCAACCAAAAAATAGCCGGGTGTGGTGGCGGGCGCCTGTGGTCCCAGCTACTTGGGAGGCGGAGGCAAGAGACTCGCTTGAGCCCAGGAGTTGGAGGTTGCTGTGAGCTGTGATGCCACGGCACTCTACCCAGGGGGACAGCTTGAGGCTCTGTCTCAAAAAAAATAAATAAATAAAATAAAATAAAGTATGTCTTTCAACTGGGTAACAGCAATGGCACAGCATTCTGGGGTGATAGGAAGAGCAAGGTGAGGATTTTGAGGCAAAGAATTCAAAGACTGTCCATGTTTTCCACTGAGAGCTGATGGGTCTTTCCAGAAGTCCCTGTAGGAACTATGGAGCCATGTGCCTGGATTGGAGACTCCTGGGAAAATAAAGTCTTGCTCATGAAGACAGGAGTGACACCAGGCATGTTAATATAGTTGTGCTTTCGGCTTTCAGAGTCCAGGCCTAGCATAGAGGTAGGTTCTTACATGTTTGAGAGGGGCTGACATTGGGGGGTGTGGCACAGAGCTGCCACCTGGGAAGCAGCCAGTGGAGAGTAAGAGGGTAATTCAAGGGGCCCTTTAAAGTACTGCTCTGCCCACCGTTCTGCCAGCCTTGGTACAGCCACCGCTTGGCCCTGCGGGCTAATATCTGAAATAATCAGGGTGATACATGCTCTCTGCCAGGGTGGAAATTTGATTGAAACAGGTTAGGACAGAACATTGACCCCCCCCTCAGTATGGGATCTGAGGAGCCTGGCTCCTCCCAAGACCGCTTTTCCCTGGAGGGCTGGAAGAACAGCCCTGACCAGTGTAGGCCCCAGGCAGGGAGACAGCAAATCAGAGTGATTCTAAGAACAGAGGGTTTTCATCTTTTAGATCCCTCCCTTCCCCTAAATGCTGGGATCCATGCAGGCCTGGCCTTTGACTCTTCCCAAGGACCCGATAGTGTAATTGAATACCCGCCCTTAGTGGGTCCTGAAGTCACAGGCCAAAGTAACCAGATTCTAGAGAAAGGCACCACTATGAAGTGAAGACAGCCACAGAGACACTTTATATTGTCAGAAACAGGATTATTGGGAAAGGAGGATACAAGTTTTAACAAGCTTAATACGAAATACACATAAGATAAAGTAAGAATTGGCAAAAGTTATTTGTGAGAATAAGAAAACATTTTTTTTTAATGACACTAATAGCTTTATTTAACAAACATTGAGTGACTACTATGTGCAAAGCAATACACTAGGTGCCATGAAAAATACAAAGATGAAAAAGACATAGTCCCTGCCCACAAGGAGCATATAATCTAGTGAAGAGACAGACACATACACCAATAACTAGAATACAAGGCAGTAAATGAGAGTGGGCAAGTGCTGAGTGTGGCCTGAGTGTGATACCAGCTAGCCTCAAGGTTCCAATT
>CAUYTI010119604.1:0-39120 GCA_963575145.1 Galago senegalensis
ACGGCTGCAACCAAAAAATAGCTGGGCATTGTGGCAGGCGCCTGTGGTTCCAGCTACTTAGGAGCCTGAGGCAGGAGACTCGCTTGAGCCCAGGAGTTGGAGGTTGCTGTGAGCTGTGATGTCACAGCACTCTACCCAGGGGAATAGCTTCAGGCTCTGACTCAAAAAAAAAAAAAAAAAGACAGGATCTATCCCAGTAAGAGACTAACAAGGATGTTCAAGTACACGCCAGGAAGGAGCACGGATAGAAACCTGCCAGACCCAGTAACAGGAGTCCCTGCTTATCTTCTGACCAAGGAGCAGGCAGGCTAAGGCCCCCAGTGGGTGGAGACAGGTGTGTGGGTGGCTCTCTGTGTGGCTGTGGCCCGGCCAAGGCTGGGGGGGGCAGCTGGTGGTTTGGTTGTCCGGTCTATGGAGGTCCCCAACCAAAGTCCCACCCCTCCTTTCCAGGAGCCCCCTCACCCAGGCTGCTGCCCCAGTAGCTCCTACCCCCCAGGATGGCCCTTTGCTACCTCAGATAGGACCTGGGGTCCTATCTGCAAGAACTATACTCTGGTCCCCAGTGGGTAGGCCCCCTGCCACAGCAGGAGAGGACAGGGTCCTGGGGGCAGGAGTGGCAGCAGCCAGTGTGGTGTGGCTGGAGCGCTGCAACCAGGCCGCCCACCTGTACTGGCCTTCAGTGAGCTGCTGCAGAAACTGAGGGGCAGCTGGGGAACCAAGGACCAGGGGCAGCTGGGGAACCAAGGACCAGGACCAGGAGGAAAACCGAGGCAGAGAGGGTGGGGAGCCAAGGAGCAAGGAGTCTTGGAAGCTGGGTTTGAGCTCAGGGTCTTGGGCTAGAATCTGAGCTACATCTGGTGTCCACACAGCCTCCAACTAGCTGCAGGGCCCTTCCAGTCCTCCCAGACCATGGGACCAGTGCCCATAGGACTCTGGCCTGGGGCTGCATGGCCAAGCCTGACTAGCTGGATGCCCCCTTGGCCCCATTTAGGGCTATTATCTGTGCCAACTGTACCACTGGTCAGGGACGCCTCCCCACCCCCACGTGTGTGTCAACGGAAGGTTCTGGGGCAGCAGCTCACTTCCTCCCTGTCTCACTCCAGGAGAAACTAAAAGTCAGGGCAAGTCCCAGGACTGCTTCCCAGGAAAGTCCCGACAAAGTCCCCACTCCCTCCCTCCTCCATCTAACGATGTGTCTTATTTTAGCCCAGCAGGAAAGGGGGTTTCTCTCTGCTTTCCCCCCTTGTCCAGCACCCTGGAGCTACGGGAGTCTCTGGGAGTGGGATGGCCTCCCTGAACTGGCTGCATGGGGGATGCCGGGGATCAGGTCACTCCCCCCACCCCCAAGATGCCCCAGGCAGAGTTGGCTTGCCTTCCCACCCCAACTCCCTCCTTTCTAGGCCTTTCCTGAGACAAAAGTCCCTTGCTCATACACAAGCACAGGACAGCTGCTGTTGGGATCACCCCAGGAAAGGGGTAGAGAGAGCAGGGCAAGTCCCAGAAAGTGCAGGTGCCAAGGCTCCTAGCCAGCAGGTCCCTTGTCTGGGAAAGGGAACAGTGGAGGAGCCTGAACTGCTCAGGGGAGGCCAGTGGTGATCTTGCAGGAGTCATAGTGCCCTCAGGCCTCAGCTGCCCCATGGGGCCTCCTAAAGGGAGACCAAGCCCTGTCCCCCCTTGCTGAGAGCAGGGACAGGACAGAGGGGTGCTTTGTAGGGGGGCTGCATAAGAGGGAACCTATCTGCCAGTTCTTGGGAAGAACTTTCCAGCGCCAAGGCAGAGGGGCTCAGACACAGAGGAATGGCTGAGGTCAGGGGTCAAGGTGGGGCTGGGGAAGAGGGAGTGATCTGACCCCTCCCATTCCGGAGGGCTCTGCTCACCACAGGTCTCCCCTCAGTGCCTCCCAGCTAACCTGGGCTTCTCCACTTTCACATGCCTGGGGTTTCCCCTGAAGCTGTCTCTGTGCCAGGAGGCTGTCCTGGAAAGTCCTGGACCACAAGTCACAGAGGAAAAGTTAGCCTTGGGCTATGTCAGGGCCAGGCCATGTGCCCCACAGGACTTCTGGGGCTTGGGGCCAGTGAACCTGTGCCCAAGCATCAGCTCTTCTGGGGTGGCAGGAGTAGGGCTGGTGCCATCCACACACAGAGGGCCAGAGGCTCTCCACAGGGTGGCAGTGCCCAGTGCCTACCAGGAGCGGGGACAGGGACGTGAGGGGCCCAGCAGAGCAGACTTAGGGTTACTGGGGAGCAGGGAAGGGGGCTGGGAGAGAAAAGCAAAGTGTGAGAGGGACCCTGAGTACTCCCAGAAGTGACTCTTACTCTAAAGGTGAGAGGACAGGCAGGGACAGGGGCAGAGCAGAGACATGGGTCAGCACTGGCCAGGTAATGGTGGAGAGGAGAGTGAGAGGGGCCCAACAGGTGCTGGGTCTGAGCTCAGGGACTGGGCTGAGCCCCTTCGGGTACAGGAGGGAGGGTTCATCTGAGCTAGGGGCTGGGCAGGTGGGTGGGGAAGGAAGGAAAGGGTGGGGGGGTGATGGACAGAGAAGTCTGGTGATGGAGGAGGCCTGAGGCGGGTTCTCAGTCCTGCCCCACCCCACAGACATTTCAGTGGAGCCCTCTGTTGAGGGGCTGCCTGGTATAGGATGTGGAGCAGCCCCTTCCTGGACCCACCAGGTCTGGCATCCACCGTCCAGGTGTGACAACTCAAGTTGCTCCAGACCTGGCAAGTATCTCCCGCTCTAGGCTCTGGCCACCTGGGGGATCAGTCTACCCCAGAATGCAAAACAACCTCCACAACAAAGCCAAGTCCTTTAAAAAAACTTCTGGGCTACAATTCTAGAAAGGCTGGTGTACAACACAAGTGGCCACTATGGGGCGAGATGCCTGATTGTCAGGCAGCTGGAGCCCAGACTTGGTGTGGGTGGATTTCCCGAGGGAGATGGTGCTGTGGTTCTCATTCCCAGGAGAAGTTTGCCCACGGACCTGGCAGCAAAGTGTTCCATGTGACAAATTAACACATGTACATAGGGGACGAGGTTAAGGACGGTGCTAGCTGCTCCCAGGGGGACAGGCTGTGGGTTTTCAGGCTCCTATTCCCACAGCACACGCCAGGAGATAGCTACCAGAAACAGCAGAAAGTGATGAGTCTTGGTGAGGACACAGAGAAACTAGCACCATCCAGCTCTGTTGGCGGAATGTAAAACGGTACAGCCCCTGAGTCTCAAGAAATTCAGCAGAGAATCCCCATGTGTACCCCCACCCCCCAGGCTGTACCCAAAGAGCCAGGAGAGACGTGCACACCAGCGTTCCCAGCTGCAGGCATTCTCCCAAGGGGCGGGTGGATGGACACACAGTGGAGCTTTACTCAGGCAGGAAAAAGGGCATCTTCACACAGTGCAGCACACACACGCCCACAGGACAGACACTGTTCTGAGTGACACCAGCAGTGCCAGCCCAACCTGCAGAGTAAGTGGCATGTACCTCATCAGGAGCAGAGTCCCACGCTGCTACCCACTGGGTCCTGGCATCCGAGTCACCAAGGAAACCACACAGGCAACCCTGGCTGGGACAAGGCCCTACTCCCACCCCTGGGTTGGTGCTGTGGCAGGAGGGCTCAGCCTCTCCCTGCAGGAGACAGACACAGCAGAGGTGGCCAAGAGCCTGTGACACACACACTGACACAGCAGATGCTCAGAATCTGACACAGGACAGTCTTTCCCAGATCCAAGGAGCCTCCCAACACACTGGGAGGACCTCCACCCTCTCTGGGAAGCATGCCAGGCCCAAGGCCCATTCTCATGCAGCCAAGCAGGGGCCAAAAAACACACAAAAGCGCCTTTCCCTGCACACAGACAGGAGAGTCTACGCCTGTGTGGGCAGACCCATGGGACAGGAAAGAGTGAGGGGGTGCTGGCCTGGGGAGGGGCCCAGGTATCAGTGCTTCTGGGGGCAGAGTTTTAGTTTGGGAGGATGAGAAAGTTCTGGAGGTGGTGGCAGTGGGAGCTGCCACACAGTACAGTGAGCGTGCTTGGTGCTACGGAGCTGGCAGATGGCTGAGGTGGTGAATTCTCTGTGCGTGTTTTCTACAACAATTTTAAAAAAGGTAATTTTGGTTTAAAAATTCTGGGGCAAATTTCCAGTGTTCTAAGCCACAGCTTCTGGCATTTGAACTGGTTTCTCTCTTAAACTCCAGAATCCTTTTTTAGAGAAACCCCATCTGCGTCACACTCCTGAGGGAGGGTGGGGCTCCAGGAAAGGGGACTGGGCCTTCCTCCTTTGCCATCGGGAGGGGGTTGTGCCCACTTCTCCCAGAATCAGACCCGCTGCTCACCATCCCCTGCTCTTCCTGTGACCCAGCGACCAGACATTTAGCCTAGGACGACAGCACCTGCTGTCCCTACTTTCAGGGCACTCTGGGAGTTCCTTTCCATTTCTCCAGGACAACTGCCTCATCTCAACTGTGGGCACGTTCCAGTCCTGGGGGCTCTGTGGTCTGGGCACATGGGGCCATGTGACCAAGGGAAGTGGCCGGCGTTGGCAGGCAGGCCCCTTACCAGCTGCCACTGCCCCTCTCCTGGTACAGGGCGGTGCCCCCACTCCTTCCTAGTCTCCCCTCCACTGCGTCCCTGAGAGTGAGGGGCACCAGAGGCTCCTGTGAAAGTGGGGGACCCTCCTAGAACCTGAGCCCAGGAGAAGGGTTCTGTGGAACTGCTCATGAGAAGCAGCAGGATTTGGGTTGACCTGAGCACTGTCCGCAGCTCACCAGCCCTGGGCCCTGGGGCTGCCTATCCTGCCTCCCAAGGTACCAACAGCTTGTCCCTCCCTCCCTCCCTCCCCAGGGCCGGGGAGGAGTCAGATTGATGCTGTCAGGGTGCACAGGGAGCAGGGGTAGGGTGAGGAGGTGGTAGAGGCCACTGCAGTGGTGGGCCAGGCACTGGCAGTTCAAAGTGTCCCCTCACCACCCGGGAGCCTGCCCTGAGCAGCTGCATCAGGAGCTGGGGTCTCAGCCATTGGCTGGACCCTTCCCAGGACTCCACGGCACAGTGAACCAACAAGGGGTCCTGGGAGGCTCGGCTTCCCAGGGAGCTCAGGGGTCAGAGAGGATGGGTGTCCCTGGTCCCACGTAGATACCACCAGTTTGGCCCAGGGTGTGCTGTGCTTTGGGATGGAGTATTTCCTTTGCTACCCACATCATGGCTGGGAGTGGAGGAGCCAAGGGTGGCCCCACAGCAGCCTCCCTTGGCTGGCCGGGACTTGCATGGTCCTAAGAGGAGCGAACAGGGCTGTGCAGCCTCTGGCTGGTGCAGAGGCTGCCACACGGGGCTGCGCACAGGGACATGGGTGGCCCCTCTCAGGGGTGTGACTTTAGCAGGAGTATGGGTGTTCCAGAGCTTCATGTTCAATGGTGCCCATGGGGATGTGCCAAGGGGCAGGGGTCAAGGAGGGCCTTCTCAGCAACCTTAGACGCACTGAGTTCCTCCCACAGTGGGCAGTGGGGGGTTTCTGGCACATGGTCAGGTGGCTACAATGGGCTTTGTTTCAATAACAGAAGAGGACAGCATGTTGCCCAAGTTCAAGGTCCCCAGGACAGACAAGGTCCCCCATGGTGTCACGAACTATGGGCTGGACGGGCTTGGGAGGATGTGCAGGGGTGGGGCTGCCCCTGGGAGGCAGTGGCTGTGGGGCCTATCCTTGCCTCCAGGCAGGTGTGAACAAGGCAGGCCCAGGCAGGAGTCTCTGCCCCTCACTGTCTCACCAAGCATCGCATCTCTCTGCTGGGAGCCAAGAGGTCTCCACACTCCGGCCACTGGCTCCCTTCTGTGGTCCTTGTGACCCTGGACACCAAGGATGGAGAGAAACTCCACTGGCCCCCTTGCCACCACCTGTCCTGTCTCTGCAGGTCTGATCAGAACCTTGGCAGTCTCAGGGTCTCGCCACTCCCTCACCACAGCCCTGCCTTGCATAGATTCCTCGGGTAAGTTCTGGTGGGCTGGAAGCAGCCCCTTCGCAGCTGCCAGTAGGGTGACGCCAACGCTACTCCAGGACTCTGTGCCCAAGGCTGGCCCTTGGAAGCAGGCACTTCTATCCATGGGTCCCCAGGAGCCAGTCACACCTGGCCAGCACACCCAGAATGCGGGAAGGGGATCCAGCACTCCTGATAGTGGTGCCAGGAGCTAAACCGATTGCAGTGGCATTTTAAAGGCCTGACCTTCCCCTGGGCTGAAAGTCCCCAGGAGCCTTGGGTACAGCCTGAGTCACCACTCATGATGTGGTTCATGGCCTAGCACCCACCCTGGGGCTGGTGAGGAACAGTCTTGGCACCCTAGACCTGCTAAGCCAGAACCCTCACATCTTTGCTGGTCTCCACAGGCTGCTTAGGAAGAGTTTGGTGATTTGGGAGCTATGGGCCCAGCTGAATTGGAGGGAACCCGGCCCAGGTCCTGGTATATGGGTCTCCATTAGGGTCTGTGTTTGCTCTTGCTGGGGCATCACCAGTCACCACAGACTGGGTGGCTCAGAGCAGCAGGAGTTACCCCCTCACAGTTCAGGGGGTCAGAAGTCCAAGACTGAGTGTAGACAGGGCTAGTCCTCCTGGGAGACTGATGGTGTGTGTTCTTTGGAGCCTCTGAATGGAGAGGCCGACTTCCTCCCAAATAGTTAAATTTAATTGATTATGGGAATCAGGAGTAAACCAATGGCAACAATTTCTTATGGTGGCAAACAAGTGGCGAAAAGAGTTAGTCTTAACAGAAGTTCCCATAGTATCTAAAAGATTTTTAAGCAATTGAATGTATTCATCCTCAATAACCGAGGAGGAGTTACCCATGATGAATGATTCCTTTTTCTACCTGTCCAAAGCCTGAGTATTTCCAAATCTCAGCAACTCTTTGGAATCCCGAAAGTACCAGTTCACTAACCTCAAGCTCGGTTGAACAGACACTCCGTGAACAACTTGAACAGGTCCTCGGTCCAGCTGTGGACTCCTGCTCATGGCGCCAGATGATGGTGTGTGTTCTTTGGAGCCTCTGAACGGAGACGCAGGGGAAAGAAGCTGCAGATGGGATGATAATTGAAGGGAGGCTGAGACTCACTCTGGTTGGCGGCCCTGCTAAACTTTACTGATTACCTTATATACTTTCAAACATTCAGTAAGAATTTAACACATATACAAAGAAGTGAAGTAACATTAATTAGGAAGCTACCATTTAAGATTACAATTTAGTGTGAAGGCTGAGGAACACATATACAATTGATTTTGTTTAGGGTAAAAACATAAGAGAGACTGGTTGTCTGTCCTTGCTAGCCCAAACCGAACTAGGGATTATGATGTTAATGAAGGGAGAAGGCAGAGAATAGAACCCAATGCTCAAAGAAGACTGGTATGTTCACCCCCAGCTGCGCCCCCGGATGATTCTCCACAATTCCTTAACAAAGAGAGTCTTTCTGCATATCTATAGGCAGGTACAGAAGCTCAATCTTCAAAGAAATGCTTCTCAGAATCAATCTCCTGGAGGAGCACATTGAAGTTAACTGCCATGTCTGAGCAAGGGGAGCTTATCTCCTACAGGAGACTGTGAGGGACACGGTGTAGGCCTCTGACCCAGCTCCTGGTGGTGTGGCAGTCCCGCTGTCCTCCGCCACAGCTGGCCTGTCCTCATGCTGCCTTTGGACTCAGGGCCCCCCAGGTGATCCAGAATGACCTCATTGCAAGCCCCCTAACTCAGCCACATCCGCAAAAAAGGTCACATTCTGAGGTTCCAGGTGGACATGAGTTTTGGGGTGGCCATGGTTTAACCCACTATGTTGAGATCAATTTGTTCCTACCACAAAAAGCAGCCACGTCTGGCCTGTAGACACCGTGGGGCAGAAATGCCAGCAGATCCTACCTCCCTGAAGGACACAGGGTCTTGGGCAGCCCCCAGATGACATCACTTAGCTCAGGGGGAGGTCAGGCTTTTAAAACGCCAATGTGATCGGTCCAGCTCCTGGTACCACTCCCAGGACGGCTTTCCAGGAACTCTCTTCATGCAAGATGTGGGAGGAAGGGCCAGTGGGGCTGGGGTCAGCAAGGTGAGGGCGGTCAGTGGGATCAGGGGCTTGGGAGGCTCAGGGGGGGTCATCTGGGTTGGGGGGTGGTCAGTGGGGCCCAGGGTCTGCAGGGCCTCTGAGGCAGGTGCTTTCTGGAAGCTCATGCTGGACATAGCACGTCAGGCCTATGAGGTTCAACACACCTGTTCAGCTTCTCCTGGTGCTCCCAGCCCCAAACACCTGCACCATGTTCCTAGAGGTCCTGCCCTGCCCCATGGAAGCCCCAGGTTCCCAAGACTGCACGGGTTTATCAGGCCCCAGGGTTGTGCCAGGCCTGTAGGACTGTAGGTGAAATTGGGTCCCAGACACCAGGCCTGTGCACCAACATCAGCAGGAGGCAATGCCAGCCTCTTTGGGCTGATCCTCTGAGACGTGAGACTGGGGGACAGAGGTAGTGGCATCAAAAACAGCCTCAGAACAAGCACTGAGGGCCAGGAGTAGGGCAGAAGTCAGGAAAGAGCTCAGGGCACCCTCAGCTGCAAGGCCTGAGCTGGGCCACAGGTTATAGCCAGAAGTGCTCTAGCCCAGCCTAAAGGAGCCTCAGGTATGTGCAGTGGGGGGAGGGACAGACTCATAGATCCTCACCTGGTCTTACCTCCTGGCCAGGCCCCAGGGGTGCAATTGCACCTAGTCGGGGAGTTGGAGCTGAGCTCCCTAGGAGAGGGCAGCCAGAGCCCTCAAATCCTTAGGGCCACCAATGAGTCCTACCCCAAATGTCTACAATTCATAGGGTTTCTGATGACTCTGACCGCTGCTCTGGTGGGTGGCTGGGGGTGGTGGCCTGGGCTTCAGGTCCAGGTCAAGGTCAGAGGAGGGGACAGGGCACTGCCTCTCCCCATCAACACTCCCAGGGCTCAGATCTTGCAGTCTATGGCGATCCCCCACCCTTTCCCCACAACTTTTTCTCCCCTCTCCTGTCTCTTCCTCTCTGGTGACTCATTTGCTAAAGGCCTGACGTTTCAGCACCTTCTGCACCCTGGATGTAAATGGTTGCTGGCTGGAAATCCCCCTGAGAGACAACTTCCTCTCCAGAGAGCTGTGACAGGTGGCACCTGTCATGTGCTGGCTCCTCCCCAGGAACCTCTGGTCAGGCGACTACAGGACTGAGGACTGTGGGGAAGACAACAGGCCTGAGGATGTTTCTGGCACCACACCATGGGGCAGGGGGGAGGGTTCATCTGAGCTAGGGGCTGGGCACCTGGGACCCCTGCCCTCCGCTCCCACCTGAGAGCAATGCCTCCTACCTGCCAGGGGACACAGCCACACTGCTTGTGCACAGGCGGCCCTCTCAATCCCCTGAGCTCTCTCTGTGCCCACTGCACCTGCCCCACCTTAGGGCATCCTGGCTCCCAGCAGGTGGGTTAGGGAGCCCCACCCACCAGGCCCCCCAACTCCAACCTACACACCCATCCTGTCCTCACCCTGCCTCCTCACTATCCCCTCATCTGTCTGCTCAATCATCCTCTCCCCTCCCCTCACCTGCACATCCCTCCTCCATATGCCACTGTCACTCATTACTCTGTCACTCTCCCAGGAGCCCTCACTGCAGTGGGTTTCTGTAGAACTGCCTAGGAGAGCCAGCATGGCCTCATCACCCTGCTGAGGAGCTGAGCCCTGGAGGGGAGGGGAGGTGTGGAGTCCTCGGGTCTCCCGGCAGGACTGCTCTGTGCTGGGGACAGCGATGCCATTGGGAGCATCTGGGCCTGTGCTCAGCCCACAGTGGCACCCTGGTCCCTGGCTCGGTCACTGACAAGGAAACTGAGGCAAAGGCCCTGGTCTCAAGGTTGGCAGCACAGAGCTGGCACCTAAGCCCCAGGCAGCCTCCTAAATGCTTCTTCCTGGAGGACAGCAGCAGAGCCCCCAGAATCAGAGCCACATGTAGGCAGCCGGCCTGTCGTCAGGCGGAGTGGGTTGGGGCCAAGCACAGGTGGGGGCGCATAGCAGTGTGCTTGCGGGTGGCCCCCAGAGAGCACTGTAAGTGAACTTTCTGCGGTGTGGACTCTACAAAGTCAGAAAAAGAAAATACAACCCGAGAACAGCCCTGACAGCCCCACACCAGGGAGAGTAAGAGCATCCTGGGGCGTCCTCATTGCGGGGCCGACGGCAGAGCCCTGTAGTGCCACCCAGTTGTCCGGGAGGCCACGAAGCCTCAGTCCCTGTCCACAGCAGCAGGTTGTGTTCTCCCAACGGCCCACTGTTGACACCAAAAACAAAAAAGCCAGCACCCCTCATCTATCTGTGGAAGCAGTCCTCGTCCTCCGGTCACTTCAGCAGATGACTGTGTTTGGAGACAGGGTCATTAAAGGGGAAAGTTAGTTACAACAAGGCACTGGGGTGGGCCCTGGTCAATGTGACCCGTATCTTGTAAGGTGAGGACAAGCCCCAGAGGTCCCAGCCCTGCCATGCCTGACCCTGGGCCTCCAGGACTCCCAGGACTTCTTACGGCAGGAGACTCCCACAGATGGCCCAGGATCCCCAGACCACTTCATTTCTGGCGAATCACACAGTGCAGTGCCTCAGCCTAGCAGGGTCCCCTCGACGTGTCTCCCACCCCAGGGCACAGCCCGTTGTGGTGACTTCCACAGACGTGCCTCTCAGCTGTTCCTGTTCGGGGCCAGATCAAAAACATTGTAAGATGCTCAGTGAGGAATATTCTAGTACTTCTGCAGGAAGTGCAGGGACTCATGAAAATGGGGGAGAAAATGTTAAAAACCTGACCCACCAGTGTTACCTGAAGGTGGTCCCCAGACCCGGGCAGGGACACGCTTTTCCTTCAGAGCCAAGAACTAAGGCCCCACAGGGCCTGCACAACACCCCCAAGGGATGCTACACAAAGAACAGAAAAGCACTGGCTCATCGCTGGCCGGCGGGGGGTTTCCAACAGTGACAGAAGAATTGGGGCTCAGACAGAGCACCCACACTGTTGGCCATGAGACCACCATGGACTCACCTCTGCAAAGCTTGGCGGTATCACCCCAAAGACGAAAAGCAAGCATGGCCCAACTCAAGGGAACCCCCCACACGTCAGGGTGTCCTTGGGCAGCCTGACCCCATGGCCCCTCCTCGGGAACTGTGGGGCCTCAGGAAATGTACTCCACTCCGTGCCTCAGTTTCCCTCCTGTGGGTGGGCACCTAGGGCTACTGCCACACTGAGGCCTGCCCCCCCAGGACCTAGATGTGCTGTGTGGGAAGAGGATCTTCACAGAGTGACTAACTTAAGATTGAGGCCATGTGGGCGGCCCCATCCCACTTGACTGGTGTCCTTACAAGAGGGGAGGTGAGCACACAGATACTGCACTGGGGGGAGCGGTCATGTGGTCAGGGCCAAGGGGCAGCAAGAACTCCCTTCGGCCTTGGCCTGTGGCCTCAGAACCCAGGACAAGGACACTTTGCAGTCTCAGTGCACGGAGACCATCACAGAAGCTCTGGGACACAGCCAACCCCTCTGCAGCTACGACCAGCGGAGTCAGAACACACAGAGTGTGTTTGCCGCCAGTGCTGGGGGAACAGGGGTTGTGGGAGGTTCCAGGAAGGCTGAGGACTGGGGAGACCAGGGGCTCCAGATGCCCCACCTCCCCCAGCTATCACTCTGGACTCTGACCCCTAAGGATGAACAAGCCACATGGTTCAAAGCAAAGCACTGTCCCGCTCAAAGCGCTGCCCTGCGTGTGACTCTGCGTGCTTCAAACTGCTGTCCCGCATCTGACTCTGCATGCTTCAAACTGCTGTCCCGCATCTGACTCTGCGTGCTTCAAACTGCAGCCCCGCGTCTGACTCTGCGTGCTTCAAACTGCTGCCCCGCGCGTGACTCTGCGTGCTGCAAAGCCCTGTCCTGCATGTGACTCTGCGTGCTTCAAAGCCCTGTCCTGCGTGTGACTCTGCGTGCTTCAAACTGCTGCCCCGCGCGTGACTCTGAGTGCTTCAAACTGCTGCCCCGCGCGTGACTCTGCGTGCTTCAAAGCCCTGTCCCACATCTGACTCTGCCTGCTTCAAACTGCTGCCCTGCGCATGACTCTGCCTGCTTCAAACTGCTGTCCCACGTGTGACTCTGCGTGCTTCAAACTGCTGCCCCGCGTGTGACTCTGCGTGCTTCAAACTGCTGTCCCGCGCGTGACTCTCCGTGCTTCAAAGCCCTGTCCCGCGTGTGACTCTGCGTGCTTCAAACTGCTGCCCCGCGTCTGACTCTGCGTGCTTCAAGCTGCTGCCCCACGCGTGACTCTGCGTGCTTCAAACTGCTGCCCCGCGTGTGACTCTGCGTGCTTCAAAGCCCTGTCCCGCGTGTGACTCTGTGTGCTTCAAACTGCTTCCCCGCGCGACTCCACGCGCTCCAAACTGCTGCCCTGCGCGTGACTCCGCGCACTCCAAACTGCTGCCCCGCGCGTTACTCCGCGCGTGACTCCGCGTGCTCCAAACTGCTGCCCCGCGCGTGACTCCGCGTGGTTCAAAGCCCTGTCCTGCGTGTGACTCTGCGTGGTTCAAACTGCTGTCCCGCGTCTGACTCTGCCTGCTTCAAAGCCCTGTCCCGCATGTGACTCTGCATGGTTCAAAGCCCTGTCCCGCGTGTGACTCCGCATGGTTCAAAGTCCTGTCCCGCGTGTGACTCCATGTGCTTCAAAGTGCTGTCCCTCGACTCCACCCGGTCCTCTGATTAAACTGGAGGGACTGTTCCCACCATGCATACCCTGTGCTAACCCAAACAGACCACAGCAAGGGGGTTCCACTTTTATTATCTCTTCAGCACATCTGTCCAACCCAGGTTCTGGGCAGTCATTGCTCAGAAAACTAAGTGCAGGGGAAGTATCCTGGGAACTCCCCAGGACCCAGGGCTGCAGTCGCCATGCCAACTTCAAGGGGCACCTGCACCACCAGTCCCACCCACAGGGTTGGGCTCAGGGACTGGGACCCACATGACAGGGCGTTTCTGACTTGCCATCCAGAGCTTCCCCTGCCTCCAGGCAGCATGGGGGAGTGTCAGGCATGCCACAGGCTGGGGGGATACCCTCCCCACTCCCACCCCACGGCGTCTCCAAATGACCAGCTGCCTTTGTTTCTCTTGCGCTATAGCAAGTTTCTAAGGTCACTAGCACTGCGAGGACAGAAACAGCTATTGGCATGTGGGCTGCAGGCCAGTCCCAGTAGCTTCGCCCAGAGGCAAACACCCTGCTGACCTGCCCAAGGCACACACATGTTCACACCTACATACATACACATGTGGCTCAAGTCCTTGCAAGCCCCAGAGAGGTGTCCTTGGGCTTCTTTGCGCCTGCAGTGGGGGATGACCCACCTGTGGTCAGCTAGCATTAGAGTCAGCTCTGAGGCAGAATCCAAGGGGCCCAATACTCAGCACTAGCTGTCTGACCCAAGGCCCTCCCAGTAGGACAGCAGCTCCGCCTCCTGCTTCGTCCAAGCCAGATCAGCCAGCCTCAGGTGCCCTGTGGGCCCCCCCAGCTCTGGAGCTATGCCAAAAAGCTGCTGCGGTCACAGGGAGCTTGCTGCCCTTTCAGGTATCCAAACCACATCCTCACACCAACAGTTGTTGTGGCCAGGCCTGGCTGGTATCTCCAGCCCCAAGAGTGCCAGGAGAGCTGGGCCTACGTCTGGGAAGCCTGTCTGAGCGAAGCTGGCAACCCACACAAGGGGGCCCGAGCTTCCTCCCTACCCTCTTGTCTTTCCTGCACACCGGTCCTCAGGAGTTCCCAGTGTGGACTCTCATGACACCCGTGACTCTGGAGGCCCATCGCGCATGCCCCTGAGCACCCCACGCCCTCCCGACCAAGGCTCCCATGTTGCCCACAGCAGAGGCTGCCCTTACTACCACAGCCTTGGCTCGAGGCCACCAGACTTCCCTAGGTCCCACTGCCCCTCCCTGGGCCCAGCTCAGGCCTGCCACACGGTGACTGCCTAACAAGTCAGTGAGCCGTGCACAGGGCCTGCAGGCAGGGGCTCCCAACAGCTGGTGAGGCCGACAGCTCCTTTCAGCCCCAGCAAAAAAGCCCCACAGCCACCTCCTGCCCTTTATCAAAAACAGAAAGTAGGGCAGTGCCTATGGTTCAGCAGGTAGGGTGCTGGCCCTGGCCAGCTAAAACAGCAGTGGCAGCTGCAACTAAAAGAATAGCCGGGAGTTGTAGCAGGCGCCTATAGTCCCAGCTACTCAGGAGGCTAAGGTAAGAGAATTATTACTTAAGCTCCAAAGAGGTGGAGGTTGCTGTGAGCTGTGATGCCACAGTACTTTACTGAGAGCAACAGAGTGAGATTCTGTCTCAAAAAACAAAACAAAAACAGAAAGTAACAAGCCCTGGCAAGGGTACAGGGACACAGGACACGCCCTGCGGCAGGAACCAGGGAGGAAGGCAGCAGGTGCTCAGAAAGTTAGGATGTAGGAGCAGCCCCATGCTGGCCATGTGCCCCTGAGGCCTGGAGCAGGGTCCTGAAGAGACATGTGCTCCTCACGTTCACAGCAGCGTTATTCACAGCAGCTGAGATGCGGTGCCAACCCAGTGTCTGCGCAGGAAGAAGGGATGACACTCTGCATGCACACGCCAGACACCTCCAGGCCTCACGGGGGAAGGGATTCTGATGCACGCTGTGGGGAGGGAGCCCTGGAGGATCTTAGACTGAGTAAAACAAGCTGGTCTGGAAAGCACAAACACTGCACAGGCTGCTGTGTGGGGTCCCCAGAGTCATCTGGTTCAGAGACAGAAAGTAGGACTGGGGTGCTGGGCTGGGGTGAGTGGGGGTGATGCTGCATAGCACTGGGGTGAACTTAAAGCCACTGACCTGTGTACCTGAAAGCAGCAAAATGATAAATGTGTATCTTACCACAATTTAAAGAAGAAAGCCTGACCAAGGTGGCAGCTCCAGCCTGATGGAACCTCTACCCCTATGCCCACCACTCCCCAGAAAATCCACCTCTAACTGACTGCCATGCCCCCTGCTCACCTGACTCTTCCCCAGGCCTGCCATGCAGGGGAACAGGCCACATTGCCAGGGGCAGAACAGATCCAGCCCCCTGGGTAGGTATGACGTCCACCTAGTTCTAGTGCCCTGTCTAGGCTGGGAAGACATCCAGAAGCAGGCTGTGTCCCAGCCACCCCACGTCACCGCCTCATCTTCTACCATTCACTGGGATGTGCGGACTTGCTGGTGAAGAACTTTCTGGGTCCTGGCCCACCACTGCCTGGTCTGCCTAGTAGGAGGGATGTGACCAGGGTGCTCTAGGGCTCGCTCACCCCACAGATCCTGCCCCAGTATGCACTAATGCCAGGCTCTGTGCTGGGGCTGAGGCCCAAAGATGTGCAGAGACAGGAGCTCTTGGGTCAGGAGCACAAGCTGTGATCAGCCCAGACTAGAGTGTACTAGTTCCCTCCCACTGTGCAACAACCCACTCAACACTGAGTGGCTTGAAACAGCCATTGTTTTGTTTAGTCCTGATCCTGTGAGTCAGTAGTTTGGGCTGATCTCTCTGGAGGCTGCTTACAGCAGTCATGTGATCTCTGGTGCTGGCCTTGGACTCCACCAGTGAGCGGACAGGTGTGCAGTGCAGGCCCAGCCCCTTGATCCCCCGACCCTCAATTGTAGCTTCACATCCCACAGGGCTGAAGACGATGGCCCTAGGAGGCTCCCAGCCACCTACCCCTACAGTAGCACCTTCAAAGCTAGCTTTTTCCTCAGCCTCACCTATGTGCCACCCTTCCTGCAAGGAAGCTGCCCTCAGCCTTGTTGGGTGAGGACTTGCATCTGGAAGCCTCTGTTCTGCGGGGGTGGCTGCCCAGGGGCCAGATCCTGTATTTCTGAGCAGGTTAAAAGTGGTATCATGGGCTCGACGCCTATGGCTCAACTGGCTAAAGCGCCAGCCACATACACCTAACTAAGCTAGCAGGTTTGAATCCTGCACGGGCCCACCAAACATAATGATGGCTGCAACCAAACAATAGCTGGGCATTGTGGTGGGAGGTGGAGGCAGGAGAATGGTTTGAGCCCAGGAGTTGGAGGTTGTTGTGAGCTGTGATGCCATAGCACTCTACCCAGGGTGACGGCTTGAGGCTCTGTCTCAAAAATACGAAAAGTGTATACCTTGGCATCCAGTATTCACACTACAGAAAATCAAAGACAGAGCCAAAGGGAAGAATCACCCGCCTGAGGAGGAGCAGGGATGAGTCAGATCTGACTCACCACACAGACACCACAGGAGCAGGGAGTTAAACATTCAAACACCACCCTGTGAGATTAGCATGCAAAGTGAAGGAGAAATAGACTTTCCCAGACAAGAAAAACTTGGAGAGGATTTGTTACCAGTGGACCTGGCTTATAAAAGATGTTCTTCAGAAAGGAAGAACAGTCAGGTCAGAAACTGGGATCAGTACAGAGAAGGGGAAGTGACCAGATAAGGAATAAACAGGAAAATAAAGACGTTTACCTTCCTTATTCGTGACTGATCTAACAGACAGAAATCGTTCAGAATTAGAAAAGCAACAATGTATGTGACTGCAGCACTGCTCTGTAAGTGGAATGGGCCACAGCATGACACGAGCACAGGAGAGAGGGGCTGCTGCAGACACTGCGGTCCCATCCCTGTCAGCCGTGCGGTGACTGCCGGTGGGCCTCAGTCAGTTGGGGATGGGCACTGCTCACTCCAGAGCAACCACAGGAAAGTAAAAGAAGGTGGCAGACCTGATATGTTGAAAAGGAGAGAAAATAAAATCATATAAAATGCTCAGTTAACACCACAAAAGGCAGAAAATGCTGAAGACAAAAACAGGAACAAAGAATAAGACAACCAATATAAAACAGGAACAAATATGGTTGATACTAATCTATCTTAATAATCACTGAACAGCAAGGGTCTAAATGTGCTAATTAAAAGACAGAGATTAGGGGGCTCGGCGTCTATAGCTCAACCGGCTAAGGCGCCCACCACGTACACCTAAGGTGGCGGGTTCGAATCCCCAGCCCAGACCCGCCAAACAACAATGACGGCTGCAACCAAAAAAAAATAGCCGGGCGTTGTGGCGGGCGCCTATGGTCCCAGCTACTTGGGAGGCAGAGGCAAGAGACTCGCTTGAGCCCAGGAGTTGGAGGTTGCTGTGAGCTGTAATGCCATGGCACTCTACCCAGGGGGACAGCTTGAGGCTCTGTATAAAAAAAAAAAAAAAAAAAAAAAATACATACCCCTCACACATATGCATATACCAATAACATTTTTTAAATAATAATGGGGTTGCATTTAATGCTTTTTAAAAGAAATATTGTGGACAACATATTACATGTGAATGAGCCCTTTCTCAATCTTATTTAGCTACTACACAGTAGTCTAATGTGAGGCTGTACCATCATTTATTTAATTATTCACTGCTGGTTGGATATATTGGTTCTATTTTTGTATTATTTAAAACATGGCTTCTGGCTGGGTGGCTTCTGGGAGGCTGAGGTGGGGGATTGTCTGAACTCACAGGTTTAAGACCAGCCTGAGCAAGAGTAAGACCCCACCTCTAAAAAAAACATAGCTGGGTATTGTGGCAGGTGCCTGTAGTCCCAGCTACTTGGGAGTCTGAGGCAAGAGAATCATTTAAACCCAAGAATTTGAGATTGCTGTGAGCTGTGATGTCACGATACTCTACCTAGGGCAACAAAGTGAGACTCTGTCTCAAAAAAAAAAAAAAAAAAGGCCTCTATGGATAGCCTGATATTATATAACTCTTTTTATGAATCTGAGTATTCTCATACAGTGGATTACTTAAATCATGGGATCAAAGGAAATGCTACACATCTAAGCTTTTTATAAATAATGCCAGATTATCCTCAAAGAATGTGCTAGTTTACACTCCCAGCACTATGTGAGTGAGCACATTCTGCCACATTCTTCCCAACTTTACATATATTACTTTTTCTGATCTTTCTTAGTCTGATAGGTAAAATAATTATATATATTTTTTGTATGTATTTTTATCTGCTACAGTAAAGCTTTCATGTATTTCATTTCTATTTGTATCTCTTCTGTGAATTCTCTTTGTAAATGCTATTAAGGATATAAATTCTTTTTCGGTTGTAGTTGTTACAAATATTTTTCTATTTGGTTGTTTTTTTACCTTTATTTATAGTATCTTTTGTTGGTTAAAATTTTAAGATCAGGGCAATACTAGACCCATTGAAGAAAATGGAAACTTTTCTTCGTCTGTGTTCTGAACAGTTTAATGTGAAAAGAACTAGTCCTGAGGCTTTAGTAAAACTCTCCAGTGCCTTTCCAGGGGGCCCAGTGCCTTTCCAGGGGGTAAATCTTGATCTGTGTTTATAGTTTCTTCAATGACTTTTTATCAGTTTGGAGTTTTTTTTAAAACCAATTCCTTTGGCCTTTTGACTATTTTCAATTTTCTGTTGTCATATATCGTAGATACTACCACAGTGACCATCCTTGTAACATAGTCTTTATGAGTATAACTTAATTTCCTCCTTAAAATAAATTAATATTTGCAGAATTTCTAGATATGCCTATTTTTAAAGGCTTTTCACAGGATTGCCATCCAAAGAGAGTATATATCCATTTCTTTTGTTCCCAGCAGGGTGTGAGAGTGTCTGATTTCTTATACTGTCACCAAAGTTAGGATGTTCCCCTGCTCTGATGAACAGAGTGGTAGATAAAACCCTACGTGTATTTCTTCTCCTTGTCACAATTTTCCTTACCCAGTAGCCAAGAATGTTAAATACATAGGGAAAAATTAAACTAAAAAATGAACCATTTCCAGAAATGGAGTAAGGACCCAACTCCCGTAACCACCACCACCACCATTCCCTTTTATCCTCTATTAACTGAGTTGGAGCTGATGATGATTCTCTTATTCCTAAGAACCTTTCAGAAAGGAAAAAGAAGTCAGCTCAAGAGCGTTGTCAGGCTGAGCTGGAGATAGATGAAATTCGTAAGTCCTACCAGGAGGAATTGGATAAACTTCGACAGCTCTTAAAAAAGACTCGGGTGTCCACAGACCAAGCAGCTGCAGAGCAGGTAATGGGAAATTGTAGTACTCTGGAGATAAATGGGAAGTGTGAAAGACTCGGAGAGAAAAGCTTCTGTAATAGTTTCTTCCCTATCATTTAGGATGGCATTTGTCATCATTGATGCTCTCACTTTGGAGAAAGATGGGAAAAGCAATTCAAATGTATGCAGGACAGTCATGAACCAAGCAGTATATCTTCTTTCCTTTTTTTTAAACTTAGTTAATATTTAATTACATAAGTAAAAATGAAAAGCAATCTCTTTACAAAAAATTCAAAACATGGTAAGTTCAAAGTCTTCAACTGCCAGACACCATCCTTCAGGTACATTATCACCCTTGAAAAGAAGGGATTCATTTATGGCTGGGTACGAAGGCTCATACCTATAATCCTAGCACTCTTGGAGGCAGAGACAAGAGAATCCCTTCAGTTGAAGAATTAGAGACCAGCCAGAGCAAAAGTGAGACCCCTTTATTAAAATAGAAGAAATTAGGTGGGCATTGTGGCAGGCTATGGTAGGTAGTCCCAACTATTCGGGAGAGTGTGGCAGAAGGATCTCTTGAATCCAGGTGTTTGAGGTTGCTGTGAGCTAGGCTGATGCCATAGCACTCGAGCCTGGGCAACAGAATGAGACTCTATTTCAAAACAATCATGAAGGAGAACCAGGGATAGTGGCAAGACACAACTACAACTGGACAGCTAGATCTCTAGTCCATGTGACAGCAGCCTTTTTCACTGGAAGTTTAAAATTCATATGTGTGGCCTTGGCACCAGCCACATACACTGAGGCTGGCGGGTTCAAACCCAGCCTAGGCCAGCTAAACAACAATGACATCTGCAACAGAAAAATAGCCAGGTGTTGTGGCAGGCACCTGTAGTCCCAGCTACTTGGGAGGCTGAGGCAAGAGAATCTCTTAAGCCCAAGAATTTGAGTTTGCTGTGATCTATGATGCCACAGCACACTCTACCCAGGGCAACATAGTGGGTCTCTTGTCTCAAAAAAAAAAATTCACATGTGTAGATCTGTTTAATTAGAGTGCATTAGCACCCTCAATTTGATCACATCTGAGAATTTTGGAAAGAAAGTTTCTGATCCTATCGAGTTTAGAGTTCAGACCATGAAAAGCAATGATCTTATTATGGCCCTGCCCTGTCTAGATAGTCACATTTTTGCCTGTTTGGAGCAATTGTTTTGGAGTCCTGCCACCAAAGACATCTTCCTATCTACGTTTAAAAACTACATTTAGGCTTGGTGCCTGTGGCTCAAGTGGCTAAGGCGCCAGCCACATACACCTAAGGTAGCAGGTTCGAATCCAGCCCGAGCCCGCCAAAAAACAATGACGGCTGCAACCAAAAAAATAGCCAGGCCTTGTGGCAGGCACCTGTGGTCCCAGCTACTTGGGAGGCTGAGGCAGGAGACTTGCTTAAGCCCAGGAGTTGGAGGTTGCTGTGAGCTGTGATGCCATGGCATTCTACCCAGGGGGACAGCTTGAGGTTCTGTCTCAAAACAAACGAACAACAACAACAAAAAAAACTACATTTAAACGGGCTGGGCACCATGGCTGGGATCATACTTGCCTGGGCTCACAGGTTCCAGACCAGCCTGAGCAAGAGCGAGACCCCGTCTCTAAAAATAGCTGGGTATTGTGGCAGGCACTTGTAGTCCCAACTACTCGGAAGGCTAAGACAAGAAATCTCTTGAGCCCAAGAATTTGAGGTTGCTGTGAGCTCTGACACCAGGGCTCTCTACTGAGAGCAACAAGTGAGACTGTCTCAAAAAACAACGTTTACTTTAAAAGTAATGAGGGTCTTTTGAACAGCTGTTTCCTGGTTAAATCTGGGCTGTTAGCATACTCTTTTGCCATATGAAGGGTAGGTGTCCCAATGTGCAGCAGGACTCCCTCAGGATAATCCTACTGTTACTGTTCTTGGCAGCTGTCTTTGGTGCAGGCTGAGCTACAGACCCAGTGGGAAGCAAAATGTGAACATTTGTTGGCCTCTGCCAAGGATGAGCACCTGCAGCAGTACCAGGAGGTGTGTGCACAGAGAGATGCCAACCAGCAGCAGCTGGTAGCACTTCAGGAAAAGGTAAATGTTTTCCTTGGCACAGACCACTTAGGCAGCTCAGTTAATGTGAGGCAAGCAGGCTGTTTGTGTCCTGCCAATCCTTTTGACCCTAAAAGCTGTTAATAGCTAGAATACAAAACCTCACTTATTTATTAGTTACCTTTCACGTAATTATTTAGGATGACAGATGAGTGACCTAGAAGAAGAAAAAACAGCAGTAATATTCTGGAACATGTTTTCCATTATTATTTAATCCTACGTTTATTAAGCAAATATTTGTTGGATGTCAGTTGTATTCCAGCCACTGTGTTAGATAAAGGGAATACAAAGAAGTCTGCCTTCAAGTATCTCATGGTCAAGAAAGGGAAACAGAGGAATAAACATATGCATTAAGTGCTCCAGGGTCCAGAAGAGGAAGTGCTAGGGGAGCTGGGAAGGCTTCCCAAAGGAGGTGACATTTGAGCAGAGCCACAAAGGACAAGGCAGAGAAGGAGGCACAACATCCTGGGCAGAGGCACTGAGATGGGATGGAGAGTGCAGTATGGTGGGATCATCAGGCATAAAAAGGAGAGAGCTGAGATGTGGCTTAGGGTCATGGTGTGAAAGTCTTGTATCTGGAGAGTCTCAATCTTGTAATTAAATAGGTTGCCACTAATGCTAAACGTTTCTGTTTATATGACTAAAGTTACTACTCCCATACTCTTTGTCATTACATTTTTGATCTGATTAGGAAAAAGGCAAGTGACCTTTTTGGGAAAGGGAAAGTGAAGTTGTGAGGTGAAATTGAGTAATGAGGAAATACAGTGCTCTGAGTTGGGGCAGGAGGACTGGTCACAAGCAGGCTAGGGGAGGTTAACACGTGACGCTTAGGATGGTTCTCCTTGCCGTGGGTTTCCTGACTGTCACCTGGTAGTCTAGGTTTCTGAAACCATAGCCACGGTCTGTTGTTTGCAGTGTTTGGCCCTCCAGGCCCAAGTCACAGCCCTCACAGAGCAAAACAAACAGCACATTAAGGAACTGGAGAAGAACAAGTCCCAGACATCTGATGTTGAAGCCACTGCTACTGACCCCTCAGATAAGGTGAGCTGGTGTTTCAAAGCAGCAGCAACCCCTGTCATGTCAAGGATTGAATGGCATATCAAACATTTAGAAGGAACATGGCCAATATGTTATGTTAGTAGCAGTTTTCTAACTTTAGTGATGCACCCCTTGTCTAACTTAAAAATTAACACTTTGGAGCCTACCATTCTGGTGGCAAGCCCCAAAGGGCCCTATCTTTTTGAGATTTTGACAGACAGGGGAAGTACTTCTAAATCAGGAGAGGAATAGGGGATGGGGAGTGTGCCCAGCTCTACAAGCCACCAATCCCTGTAGTCTGCGGCAGTTCTCAGTAGTGTTCATGGTGAGAGGTATCAATAAATGGTCTTCAAGCAGTCCTGGGCTCACATGCCACAGCTTGCCTGCCCTTGATAGGAAACTCTGATGACTAGCTCTTCTGTCAAAGTCCTGCTTATTATTGAATACTGTTCTCTCCACAGTGACCACCTTCAGTGTCTCTATTTAAGACCAGTTGTGCCCCATTATAGGCTTATATTTAGCTTTACAGACCCCTCTCTGGAATTTAAAGGCATCCCTTAATGACTAGATTTTGGCAACATATATTTTGATGTTAACACAGGTCAAGAAGATCATGAACCAGGTGTTCCAGTCTTTGCGGAGAGAGTTTGACCTGGAGGAATCTTATGATGGGAGGACTATTCTAGGGACCATTATGAGTACAATCAAGGTATGACCAGCCAGCTGTGCATTATTTCATTAGAATGGGTACTTTGTTGCTTAAGTACCTTCTAAGCGGTCATGAATAAAGAATTATTCAAGACTGTTCCTCAGTAATTAGGGCGCATGGAGTGGCTTGACAGCCTTTTATGCCAGGAAGACACAAAGTCATTTTACCAGTGTTAGTAAGGACTGCAGAACTAGGAGCAGCTGCTGTGTTTGTTTTAGTTACTATCTCTTCCTTGGCTTTTAAACAGGTAGTGACTATTCAGCTGTTAAACCAACAAGAGCAAGAGAGAGAGGAGAGCAGCAGTGAAGAAGATGAAGAAGAGCAACCTCAGACCCCTTCCAAGGAGCATTCAGTGGCTGGCAATTCTGGGCTGCCTCAAGCACCCCTGCATAGGGAGAGGCAGGAGCCCCCCATAGTGTCATCAGAGCAGGTAGTCGAGGAAGCTGTCCTATCTTCTCAGGCTGTCCCCACTCCCCAGGATGAGGTACAGAGAAGGAAATGGGAGCCCTCAGAAGCAGAGGTGCTCTCAGAGATGCAAGATGGTTCCCTCCCACCCAACCTGGCTTGTGTCCCATTGCACAGAGTCCTGGAGCCCCCAACTTCAATTCCACCTGAGCCTCCAGGCCCTATAACTATGGACTCTGAGTGTGAAGAGACACTTGTCGCCAGCCCACTGGCAGCTAAGCCTGGCAGCTCATTGGGAAAGGTCTGCATTGGGGAAGTGGCCCCGGATGGCCCCCTAGAAGAAGGCTCCACAGGACTGTCTGTGACTTCAGAACACAAGAAGGGGGACCCACTGGCTGTGGGACTGCCTGAAAGCCCAGGAAAAGAGCTTCAGCCCCTTGAGCTTGATAAAGACAAGGATGTCACTAGCTCCACTGGTCCCTCCAAGCAGCTGTCAAGCACAGAGGCAGGATCTACAGCCGCAGGAGCAGCCCTGAGCTCCAGCCATCATTCTCAGCACTCCAGGTACATTCCTTTGAGCATGGTTTCAGGGACGGGCACGACATGTGGTAGTTGTCTCTTTTTTCTAGGGCCACAGCTCATCCCTTAGAGACTGACTGATTTACTTACTCAACCATTCATCCACTCATTCATGTATTAATATTTATTCAATAGTACCATGTGCAGGGTTCTGTGGTAGGCAAGTATGGTAGGCAAGTCACAATTCATCCTTGAGTTTATGGAGTATATAGTCCAGTGAGGAAGGTGAATACATAGTTATATAGTATAAAAATATGATAAATGCTTAAAAAAACAAGCAGGGTGCTATAATAAAGAATAAAGAGGGAGTTGTTTTACTTTTGACAGGGTAGTTAGGGAAGGATTCTGAGAAGGTACAGTTAAACTGAGACCCCCAAATGAGAAGGAGTGGGAACAAGAGAGTGCAGAAAGAGAGGACCACACGTGTCAAGGCCCTGCAGGGGGAGGGATGTGACACAATCAAGGCACTAAAAGAAGGCACAATAAATAAGAACAGAGCTGTGTTAAGCAGAGGCTTGAAGAGTAAACAAGAGCCAGAATACATGAGATTTCGTGTTGCTGTTAAAAGTTTGGTTATTATTTAAGTACAGTGAGAATCTATTAAAGGAGTGTAAGAAGAGGAGTGATGTGGTCTGATTTCTTAGTTTTATAAGCTTGCTCTGGCTGTTGGTTATGGAGGGGCCAACAGCAAGGCTAATGGACGTTACAGAAACAGTGACAGTGGGGGTGGGAGGAATTCCAGAGTGATCCTAGCTCTTGGCTTCTTACCCAACCGCCAGGGACCTGTGTAGCTGCTGGGTGCTGTGGCTTGGAATGGGAACAACATTTTTTATGGCTTGATTTTTCCCTCAGTCTCTTTGAGGATGAAGAAGAGGATGAAGAAGATGAGCTGTTTAAAGGGGCAACTCTGAAAGTTCCAAGGCCTAAAGCACAGCCTGAGGAGGAAGATGAAGATGAGGTGGTAAGGAGATCCCAGGCACTGCCACGTACTCATACCATCACCTGGGGGGCCCTCCCCGCTGGCTCTGAGAAGAGAAACAGGGTCTGCTGGTGGCCCATTGCCTGGACTCTGTGTGCAGGGTCCTGTGGGAGCAGGCTTGGGGCTGGGAGTGGGCAGCTCTGTAAGCACAGACAGGATGATCAGATACCACTTTTCTCTTGAAAAAGAATAATAGTCTGCATAATCCTGCACAGAAATGCCAAAGCCTCAAGTTTCCCAAAATCTACTGGGATATCATTTTTATTTGTCTGACATCCTTATTCATAGACAAAGACACTGACTCAGAAGGATAATTTACGTATAGCCAGAGAGTGAATTAATGGCAGGGATAGGACTAAAACCCTAGGCGCCTATTCAGACCATCTGTTCCTGAGCTTTCTGCTTATTCAGCCTGCTTTTTAACATGTTGCCTTATTTTTTTATCACAATATCTCTGGGCAGAAAATGGATTCAGAACTCATAGCATATTGCTTTACAGAGAATGAGAGTGAAGGCTAGGAAGGAAAGTGCTGGTAGAGCCTGGATTAGAGCCCCAGTTCTTACATCTGCTGTTCCCCATTGTGCTAGGTTACAGCATTTCTGGCTGTCACTAAGCCAATTTCAATTTCACTGTCATGGGTAGATCACTGGTATGAAATATGTGTGGAGAATACAGGTGAGCTTCAGGCTCAGTCTATCCCAGGGACAGAAATATAATAGTGAATCAGGGCAAATCCTGTCCCCTCATGTATCAGTCAGAGTGGGTTTTACCTTTTGCCAAAACCTGGGGAAGACCGCTTGATAGATTGAGATCCTGGTACATACCAGAGCCCTTCCCTCTTGCCTGTGTTTCTTTGGGAGAAATGTACCAGTTATCTTCTATTAGCCTTTCTCCTCAAGAATTATGTTTTCATTTGAGAATCCTGAATACAAATTCTGCACTAAAAAAGAAAGAAGGGGGAAAAATTGAGTATCCTATGTGACTACCCTAAATACAGTTGGAATTTTTTAATCAGCGAGTGTATTATTGGTATCAATACTAATGCCATCAAGTTAACATCTGTTTCTTAGATGCTTTGAAAACTATTTCACAAACAGGCTCATTAAATAATCTAATCCAGTGAGCTAGGCACTTTCTCCCATTTTATAGATCAGAGGACTGAGGTTCAGGAAGATTAAATAGTATAACTAAGGTTATATAGCTGGTAGGTGTAGAGCTAGAACTTTAACCAGGACAAAACAGAAGCTGGGAGCCATGCTTGAAAATTCTAGGCCAGGCAGGGTGGCTCATGCCTAGAATCCCAGGACTTTGGGAATCCTAGGCAGGAGGATCAGTTAAGCCCAGAAGTTTTAAGCTGCAGTAAAGCATAGCATGTTTGCACCACTGCACTCTAGCCTGGGAATGAGATCTTATCTCTAAAAAAATGAAAATCCTATACTGTCAGAGTTTAGAGATCACTTCCTTGATGCCCAGAAAGAAGTTTGAGGTCTGTTAGTTGGTAGTAGTGATAGGACTAGCCCAGAGACTTCTGTATACACCATGCTGCCTTCCCTTTGGCCTAGCTTTGTGAAGATGGTTCTTGGTCAGCAGTAGCTCGCCAGAGCAGAAAGTACCTTCGTAGAGACTTCAGTTTATGCCTATCTTTGGCCCCTGCTATGCACTCCTACCTCTCTTGGGACCTGTTTCCTGCCAATGCAGAGGAGAAAAGCCTGGAACTTAAGTCATGAAAAGGGTGGGTTTCCTCTCTGTCCCCTGCCTGGTTAGAGGGAGCAGGGATAGGGCAATGAGAGTAGCTCATAGGACTCTGTGGCCCTGTGTTCTTGCCTCTTGGGAGTGTGGCCAAGCCTTTAAATTCGACTTTGTCTCAAATGATGGGATCACATCCAGAGCCAGTCAGGCCACCGAAGGCCACAACAACAGTGTTTTTTCCATTGTGACTGTTCTTCCCAGCATCCTTTCATCTTCGTGCATCATGTCCTTATCTCAGGCCTGTTCTGCTTTTCTCTTTCTTTCTCCTACTACCCATCTCTCCTCTTTGACCTTTCTTTCTCCACATGAAATATGTAAGTTACCATATGAGAGGAAAACCTGTCAAATCAATTTATGTGCTTCGCGAATAAATGACAAAATTAGCCAAACAAAGTTGGTCTTTTGTCTCTGTTGAAAGATTGCCTCCCTTCTTGGCACGCTTGTCTCAGCTGTATCTGGAAGCCTAGGTTTGCTGGCCCACAAGTTGGTCCTTCCAATACGACTCCTTTTGCAACCCAGAGCCAGGAACAGAAGTTGGATCACTTCACCTCATAGGTGGGAAGTCCAGCTGGTACAGGGACAAGTAAGGACTGATTATTCTTTCCTGTTTTGTCAGAGCATGAAGGGACGCCCGCCCCCAACACCCCTTTTTGGAGATGATGATGATGACGATGACACTGACTGGCTGGGATGAAGACCCAGGAAAGTGGTGCAAAGATTTCTCTACAACCCTTCCCAAAGCATGATTTTGCACAGCTAACCCTGGGTCTATCTAGGTGAGCCACAGGGTGAGGTCAAGGTGAGCATTCTGGGGACAGTAGTTCAGGCGTCTGAGTTAGTCACCTTCTGAGCCCCCTGTCCTACCTGGTGAAGAAGAACCTGACCCTGTCTGTCTTCAGAAGCCAGTTGGAGAAAGGGCTGGTAGGTTTCCCTCCAGCCAGTCACCTTCAAGATTCCTGCCCTCTTCCAAGCTTTTTTCCTCTTCATTAACTCTCAGACTGACCTGGGAGCCCTCCTCTGTCTCCCAGTGCTCAACTGTGCCCCAGCAACATTTGAGCTGAGGTCTCCTTGGTAGAACCAAAGGGAGATGACACTGTCTTTAAGTCCCAGGGCAGTTAACAGCCTGACATGTAGTCCTGGGACATGTTGTCTTTTCTCTGCCTTAAATCTGATACAAGAGGTCAATGAATATTTGCAATTAAAACTAAAATAAATGTCTGTAATGAAACTTGATTCAAGCCATGGGGAGAAATTGAATTTGGTCTCAAGGGTTGTCTATGCTCTTCTTTGGGATTCTAAGGTTAAGGACTATAAAAAATCTGGATCAGTTAATGTGGACAAAGGCATTATGACATATTCCCTTTGGTACCTAACACTGAAACTTTAGGCTTTCAAAGAACATCTCCACTCTGCTTTCTCAGTTCATCCCTGGGGCGTTGTGATTACTGAGGACCAGTCCTGCTGTTCTCTTGCTCTTGCAGGCTTCCCAAGAAGCCATGTGGTGAGTGTGGGAAGGTCCCTACTTCCTATTGTTCATAGTACCTGAGGGATTTTTTGCTTGGAGGGCAGTTCCCATTCCCTCTTAACTTGGGACCAGGCCTACTGCAGAAAAGCAGTGAGAAAATATGTGTGGACATTTTATTTATTCCTGGATCTCCTAAAAACCATGCAGCCAGTCTTAAAAAGAGAATAATTTTAATAAAAATGTTCCCTGATTTTAAATACTATTTATAAGACAGGAACTTAAATTCCACTCCATCTTTCCTAACATCATCCTTGCAAGCTTGGTACCTATCTATCCCCCATGTGTGGGCCTGGGAGGCATTGAGAACTACCATTTACTACTTTATATTGAGCAAATAGGCACTGCTATCTGGTACTTTACCCAGATTATCTTAACCTCTAGTAACCACTGCCAAACACCTTATTTATACCCATTTTATAGAGAAAATTGAGGCTTAGAGAGGTAATTTGTCCAAAGTTACAGAGCTGGTAAGCAGCAGAACAAGAATTCAAATCCTAGCCATTTGATTGCAAAGCCTGTGCTGTTGGCCAGCACAGCAGTGTTCCCTGCCCTACTGGCACTGGGCTGGGGGAAGGGGCAGTGATGCTTTTAGACACAGGTTCTTGGACCCTACTACAAATCTCCTGCAATAGAATTACCTCTGTTATGGTAAAACAAAGAGCACAGGCTCCTCAGTCTCCTAGATCTGCATTTACATCCTGCTCCACTGCATGCAGTGTGGGTTAGTCAAGTTATTCACCCCCTCAGGCGCCACCCCCTCATCTGAATCAGTGAAGAATCAGACTTAGGGCTAGGCTGCCTGGTTCTGAACCCTGGGTCTGACACTTATTAACTAATGACTTTAACTTCTCTGTGCCAGAGTTTCTCATCTCTAAGATGAGATCCAAAATAGTTTCTACCTTCTCATGAGGATTAAGTGAGTTAATATTTGTGAAGTATTTAGAACACTGAGGAACACTACCTGACACTTAATAAACAGTATATAGGTAATGTTCATTAAATTACAAAAAAATTAAGGGCCAGGCACAGTGGCTTATGCCTGTAATCCTTAAACTCTGGGAGGCTGAGGAGGGTGATTTCTTGAGCTCCAGAGTTCAAGTCTGGCCTGAGCAAGAGACCCCCTTTTCTACTAAATAATGATTAGTTGGGCCACGCCTGTGGCTCAAGGAGGAAGGCGCCGGCCCCATATACTTAGGGTGGCAGGTTCAAACCTAGCCCTGGCCAAACTGCAACAAAAAGCCGGGTGTTGTGGGCATGCACCTGTAGTCCCAGCTACTTGGGAGGCTGAGGCAAGAGAATTGCCTAAGTCTAGGAGTTGGAGGTTGCTGTGAGCTGTGACACCACAGCACTCTACCAAGGATGATAGAGTGAGACTCTTATCTCTTAAAAAAAAAAATTAGTCTTAATAAATAAATAAATAAATAAAATAATAGAAAATAACTAACCGGGTATGGTAGTGTATGCCTGTAACCCTAGTTACTCTGGAGGTTGAGGCAAGAGGATCGCTTGAACCTAGGAGTTTGAATGTGACTCCACGGCACTCTACCCAGGGGCAACAGAGAGAGACGCTGTCTCCAAAAAAAAAAAAAAAAAAAAAAAAATATATATATATATATATATATAATGTGTAGAGGATAGCTTTTGTGACTGGGCTCTGAAAAATGTTGAAATGAGAGCAATGGATTGCCTATTAGGTCTAACCTTGTAATCCCTGTCTCTGAAGCATAGATTCTTAAAACTTTTTAAAGCTCTCTATAGAAGCCACAGATATATTACACTTAAAAAGACTGTATCAAACTGAGGAGTTTCCTAATCATCCTTAGAGATGCCATCTCAGCAGTGGCCTTTGGGAAGGACCCTTAGCTTGTCAGGACTTAGAACTTCCAATAATCTATCTCTATCAGCAAGACTATATTGGATGTTAGAAATTCTATATGTATTTAAGCACTGGGAAGCTTTCCAATTCCCTTGAAACAAGGGGGAAATGCATTGATCAATCCTAAAGGGGTCATATACTCGGTGTGAGTTATTTCTTATTATAAATTAAAAAGTGGTTATGAGACTTGGTGCCCATAAGCGCAGTGGTTAATATGCCAGCCACATATACCGAGGCTAGCGGGTTAAAACCTGGCCCAGACCAGCCAAACAACTGCAACAAAAAAAATAGTCAGGTGTTGTGGCAGATGCCTATAGTCCCAGCTACTTGGGAGGCTGAGGCAAGAGAATCACTTAAGCCCAAGAGTTTGAGGTTGCTGTGAGCTGTGTCACCATGGCACTCTACTGAGGGTGACATTATGAGAGTCTGTCTCAAAAAAAAAAGTGGTTATGATATTTTTGCTTCTGTCCTCAGGGAGAGAGAGTACTAATAATAGTGCCAACAGAGGTATTTATAGTCTCTATGACTGTTACTTTGCTTAACAGTAGGCACCCAGTTAATGCTTATTACATGAACAAAAGGATGACCAATCTGAAGTGTATACCGTGGGTCCAGCGTTTCAGGGCTGGATTTCCCTGAGCAGAGTGGCCTTCATAGCAGATGGACAGACTCCTTCCTCAGATAGCCTTGTAAAGAGCACTGCCAGCTCCCTGCACTCCATTTGGCCTGCAGTGGTTACATATGTTCATGTGCTTGTTGTTGGAATGACAAGAAACAGAAGAACACTCATAGACTTTAAAATATATATATTTATTAAACTGTATTTTTTTTTAATTCCCAAAGTTTATAACTATTTTTTCATCTAGCCCATGAGGTACCTGAGCATAATATTACAGTATACAGCAATGATTTTCTCTCTGTGGGTCTGTTTCCTTTTTTGTAAAGTGAAGAGGTCTAGATACCCAGGAGCATTCCCATCTAACTCTAAAAATGTGATAGCTTTGGTTGGGCTGCCTACTGCATCTTCAGTCAGTATCCCACCATGGCTTAATCAGTATTTTAAGTGAATGAATGTTTCCCCACCAGATCATTATGAGTAAATAGTAAGTAATAAATAGAGAACATGAAGTTTGAATATTTTAATTTTTTTTTTTTAATAGACAGAGTCTCACTTTATTGCCCTTGGTAGAGTGCTGTAGCATCACAGCTCACAGCAATCTCCAACTGCTGGGTTTAAGTGATTCTCTTGCCTTAGCCTCCCAAGTAGCTGGGACTACAGGCGCCTGCCACAATGCCCAGCTACTTTTTTGTTGCACTTTGGCGGGGCCTGGTTTGAACCCGCCACCCTCGGTATATGGGGCCGGCGCACTACTCACTGAGCCTCAGGTGCCACCCAAGTTTGAATATTTTAAAATGCAGTTTTCTGTTCTGCAATGAAAGATCATGGTAAGAGAAAGCACTGAGGCCCTGAAGAACTTCCCAGATACCCAAGGCTATATGACCTTCCTCCCCTCTGGCAGTGCTGTCGGCTGGGAAGCGCTGTCTAACCAGAAGATAAGCCAAGAGTCAGGATAACAGTCCAGTGTCTCTGCCTTTAACGAGCTGTCACTTATTCTTCCCTTTCACAGGAAACTAATAAAACTAAATCATTTCATTAAAAATTTTGTTTATATCAGTGTGCAAAATTGCCAACCAGGAGTTCAATGGGAAAAATTTTTTAAGTCTTAGTTTGTTAACATGATCCATAAAAAAGACCATCTTCATGTATTCCAAAGGCAGAAAGGTGAGAAAAAGGAGCTAACTCAGTTTCTGTCCCCACAAAGACAGAAAAGGTCAGGAAGTCCGATGGAAGTTGCTCCTATAGATAAGGCACAAAGCAGGAGAGTTAGGGGATGTCTAGGTTCCATGCCCTTCATCACTCAGAATCCATCTCCCTGTCTTGAAGATCTTTGGAAATTCTTAAGTTTTGAGAGATGTTGTCATGGGCTCAGCAACCCTGTCCCCTGGTTTTGGTCCCCCTCCATTCTCCCTTTTGGTCATAGCAGCCTTCTTAAGGCACAAAACTGGGCCTGGGCCCTGTGCAGATCTGTTGAGGGGTGAGGTCACTGCAATGGTCTCTGGACTCCAGGAAGCAAGTGCTGCAGGCTTCAGCCCAGAGTTTCCAGGGCCTGGGAACAAGGTAAGAAACAGACATCAGAAGAAAAAGCAGCTGGAAGTACAATGTCTGGAACAAGGAGTCCCAGCCTTGGTGCCTGCAGATCCCTCACCAGCTAAACCATCCTGAGAAGTGGGTATGCTAGGTAGTAGCCCATAGCAGAGCCCAGGACCACACCGAAGAAAATCCAGGTGTTGTAGGACATGACAGCCAGCATTATGAAGTAGCCGATGACCACTTGGATGACGTGGATTAGAGACTGCCCAATGTGACACAAATACCATCTAGATGAAAAGAAAACCAAGTTAATGCTGGTAATGAGCTGGAAGTTGGGAGCTGGTATCAGGGAAGTGGAAAGCCATTGAGTTATAGGACCAGCTGATTCTAACTGGTATGCTTAACCCAGGAGAACTTTTTAAAGAGACATATCTCCATCACTTTTAGTTCTGAGCTTCCCAAGATCCTAAGTGAAAGGGAAAATGATGGGATATGCTATCTTGTCTGATAAGGGATATAAGAAAATCACCATTAGTAAGGCAGGCTTTTTCCCCTGAATCCACTGTGGGAGGATAATGGAAGGAACATAGACTTTAGTGACATATTAATTCCTATTCCTCAGCCACTTATTAATGTGGCCTCGCACAAATGTCTTACCCTCTTCTGAACTTAAGTTTCCTTATTAGTGAAACAGGAATAAGAATACCTCCCTTGCAGGGTGACTGTGAAGGTATGAGACACCCATGCAAGGTGGCTGGTGATGTAGCAGGCAGCTTCATTAAGCGGGACTGAGGCTGGGGCTGAAAAGAGGGCAGAACGGGGACCCTAAACATCTACCTGATCAGAGGGAAGGGAGAAGAGGAATGGGAGAAGAGCTGCCTGCCCTCACCCAGCAGGATACACCGCTAACAGCACTTTTTATCACTTGCTTCAGGACAGCTGCAGATTCCCTCCTGGGTTTGGAAGCCTAGTGACCTAAGGAACCTGGTGAGATTTGGGGGAGGTTGAGTAGCCCTCCCAGAAGCCTGCACCAGGGTTCTGAAGATTGCAGTTCCCTAAAGAAAGCCTTCTTAGCCTCCCAAGTGGCTGGTCATACAACTTTTGCCTGGGCATCAGGAGACTTGAGCTCTAATTTACTTTACTAACTGTAATGACTTTGGCAAGTCCTGGTCCTTCCGTGGGGCTCAACTTCCCTTCTGTGAAGTGGGTCTTATGCTCTCTGGACCCAGACTATCTCTCAAGATGGACATGAGTATTCTGCCCATTCCCCCTACCCAGAGCCTGTACCTGTGGTGGGTTCTGCTGATGGGGGGAGACTCGGAGCCTGCAGCATCCCATTCTGTCTCCGTGATGACCTGCTGGCTGATAGAGATGGGCAGGCTCACCAGCACCTGCTGGAGCAGCTTGGCTTTGCCAACCTTGATGCCTTCATACAACACAGCGAGGAGCAGGACCACCAACACCGAAAGAGCCATGCCTGTCAAAGGAGGCTGAGTTGCAGAGCTGTGGCTGGGCCAGCACTACTGCCCTCCCAGCACCTCCCAAGACTGGCTCCCTTGGCAGAAGACCACTGCCACTCATTCCGTGGAATCCACTCCGGTGACCTCTCCCTTGCATCTTCTTCCCCACCTTTGCCAAGCTCAGAACTTCTCCACTGTCTCTTCCCCAGACCTAGTTTGGAAGGATTGGCCTACTGGAATGTTGCTTTCAGATCAGAAAGCTAAGCTGTCTGGGAAAGTCAAGGCCTGAGGGTGACAAAGCCATAAACCATCTCCCCAACCACTCCCCCCCAGCAAGCTGCACATTCTCTGTCAGGACTTCTTAGTAAGGCATGAGTACAGCAAGGTCCTATTTACACATAGGGGCACAAAGTCTGGAGGGAAGGATACACAGCACCAGGGTCGTGGTCATCTCAGCAAAGTAAGGTACAGTTGGTTTTATTATCTTCTTGCCTAGTTTTCTAAAGTTTCTTTCATATGTATTACTTTTATCATAGGGAAAAACCCCAGTTATTTTTACAGAAAACATTAAGTGCTTACTCAAGCTGCTATGTAAAATTAACTGCCACCTGGTAGTTCACAAATAGAGTGCCAATAGTCCAGCTAAACCAGTGGTTCTCAACCTGTGGGTCATGAACCCTTTGTAACAATGAAAATACATCCTGCAGATCAGATATTTACGTTATGATTCATAACAGTAGCAAAATTACAGTTATGAAGTAGCAGCAAAAATAATTTTATGGTTGGGGGTCACAACATGAAGAACTGCATTAAAGGGTTATGGCATTAGGAGGCATTAGGAAGTTTGAGAACCACTGAGCTAAATAATTTATTTTATTGGGCTCTGCCCTGCTTTCCTAGCACTTAGCTCCTAGTACTTCTGGCAACCCTGAAGCAATGTCTTTGTATGCTAATAAGATGACTGGCCTTTGGGCCTCCCTTGGGGGCTAGTTGCCAGGGGAACCAACGTCGTGCTTACTGTGTTGGAACTTTCAGACCTACCTCCAACTTTTGGGAGGTAGAAGGGACTGAAGTTTGAGTTGATGAGTGGCCAACGATGTAATCAATCACACCAGTGTACAAAGCCTCCATAAAAACCCAGAGAGCCTGCAGATTGCTGAAAACACCAACATACTTAGAGGGCGGCAAGCCCAGACAGGGCAAGGAAGTTCCATGCCCTTCCCACATGCCCTGCCCTAGGCATCTCTTCCACCTGGCTGCTCATGTATATAACACATGAGTAAAGTGTTTCCCTGAATTTTGTGAGTCATTCTAGCAAATAATCAGCCCCAAGGAGGGGGTTATGAGAATCCTGATTTATTATGCCTGGTTGATCAGAGACAGCCTGGGACTTGCTATTGGTGTCTAAAGTGAGCACAGTCTTGAGGCAGACCAACTCCAGTTAGTGTCAGATTTGAATTGAACTGCAGGACACCCAGCTGGCATCAGAGAATTGGTTAGTTTGGGAGGAAACCTACATATCTGATCATAGAAGTGTGCTGAGCGTAAGAAAAGGAAAAACAGTAAGTTGCTGGTTTTCCTTCACAGGCTCCCAAGAGGAAATCATCTGCAAAAGGTACAGGTTTTTACAATATAAAATTACAGGTAATGGCATACACATGGTAAAAATTTAAATAGTACAAAAGGGTACACACCAAAAAGTGGTTTTCCCACCTAAGACCCCAGTTCTCCTTCCCAGTCAACCTCTGTTAACTCAATGTACATGTAGGCCTCTGTCTGGTTTTTTTTATTATTTATTTTTATTTATTCATTTATTTTGAGACAGAGCCTCAAGCTATCCTCCTGGGTAGAGTGCTGTTGCATCATAGCTCACAGCAACCTCCAACTCCTGGACTCAAGCGAGTCTCCTGTCTCAGCCTCCCAAGTAGCTGGGACCATAGGCACCCACCCAGCCAGCCACAATGCCTGGCTATTTTTTGGTTGCAGCCGTCATTGTTGTTTTGGTGGGCCCAGGCTGGATTCAAACCCACCACCTTGGGTGTATGTGGCTGGCGCCCAGCCTGTCTGTTTTTTTTTTTAGAGACAGAGTCTCACTCTTTCCCCCCTCAGTAGAGTGCTGTGGCGTCACAGCTCACAGCAACCTCTAGCTCTTGGGCTTAGGCAATTGCCTTAAAGTCTCATGAGTAGCTGGGACTAAAGGCTGACAAAGGCCACAATGCCCGACTATTTTTTGTTGCAGTTTGGCCAGGGCTGGGTTTGAACCTGCCACCCTCAGTATATGGGGCCGGCACCCTACTCACTGAGCCACAGGCACCGTCCAGGCCTCTGTCTAAATTATCTGTGCATATTCTTCTGCATCTGACTTCATCATCTGTTCTCCGTAGCTCACAAAGATCTACCTCACTTCCCCCAGAGGTTTCACAGTACTGAGATAGATTACATTCTGTTTTCCAAAGATAGACACCCCAACATACCCCACCCCCATAGGCTCACTCCTGCCTTCAAGTTGTAGGGTCCCCTACCCCTCTCCTTTAGCCGAGGAAGACCTATGTGACTTTAACCAATAAAGGTAGAAAGAATGTTTCCAAGGTTAGGTCTTGAAAATCTCATGCACTTCTGCCTTACTCTGTTGAGATACTCACTCTTGGAATCTAGCCATGAGGAATGCCAGGCAGAGGAGACACCACACCTAGGTGTTCAGCCAGGAACCCCAGCTGAAGTCCTAGCTAACAACCAGCATCAACTAACGATGAGAGTGAGAACTTGTCAAGATGATTCTAGTTCCAGCCACCATCTGACTATACCTGTATGAGAGACCTTGAATGACGATCCCTTAGCTGAACCCAGGCACCTCCCAGAACTTTTAGAGAGAATGATAAAGTGACTATTGTTTTAATCACTATTTAGTCAGCAGTGGATAACCAGAAATGATAACCCACTGTAGGAACAACCCCACTGGCAATAATGGGCATTTAGGCTATTTACAGTCTATTTTTAAGATGCAGTTATTTAAGTAAAAAAAAAAATTCCATCACGAATGCCAAACACTGCCTTGTTAAATCAAATGAATACTCTTCCCTTTCAAACTGGTGTCTCATCTGTAGCAGCTGCAGTAGGTTTCTGAGCTAGTACAGAACTCTGGATGGGGGAGTGCCAGGTGGCACCAGGAGATCAAGTTCTATTTCCAGTGTTTACTGTGTGACCTTGCACAAGTTTCTTCCCTTGCTGGGCTTCTTTCCCCCTGTAATAGGGAGAAAACCTGCCTTCCCGTCCTCTCTCTCTCTCTCTCTCAGCCTTTGTGAGGATCAGTGAGATAAAGGAGCCCTTTGCAATCTGAAGGGTAGTGGTTGCAAGTGGAATTATGAATGAAAAGTTCCTGCTCAGGGTTTAAGCCAGGAGAGTTAGGTTCACATAGTGCCCATGGAAATAGAGAGAACCCAGGTTCTCCATTGCCTGGTGCTACGAGGCTTTCCAAGCTGCAAGTTGGAGCTTCCCAGTTCCTACCTGCAGGACTGTGGACACTCCAGAAATCAAACAGAAGCACCACCTTGTCTGAGAAGATGAAATGCATCTGAAAGAAAAGGAAACCTGCATCACCAGGGGCTTCGGGCCATGGAAGTCATGGTCACTAATGGTCTCCCGCAACTTCCTCTGGAATCCCAGAAAACAGATCACTGCATGTCAGTGCTGGAAGGGGCAGCAGAGGTGATCAGGGTGAACTCAGACTATATGGAGCAGGGACTTGCCCAAGTATGTCCGCAGCAGAGCTATAACTGAGCTGGCCCTGCTCCATTTGGAAGTGAAGGTAGGTGAGTGCCCATCCTCACTGTCACTAGGCCAGCCACAGGCTTGGCATGTGACAGTGTCCTGACTACACACGATGTCCCCATTGTGCCCTCCAAGTCTGACTGCTTCTTACCCCAGGGCCCCAGTCACTGTTCCAACAACCAGCATCAACCACTAACCATGAGTGAGAACAGCTCTGAGACAGGCTCCCCGAAAGAGAGCAGTGTGATAAGAGCCTGGAGCTCTCATTGTCCTTGAAAATCCAAGCAGTTCCCATGATGTTTATCTGGAGGGTGTTTATCAGGGACAGTATCTTCAATCTGCATTCCACATCACTCTACTCATTAAACATTTGCTGAGCCCAGTTCTGGATCCAGCCTTGTGGAGAAGGGCTTATGTCCTCACCCTTGATGAATTCATGGACTTACAGGAAAGACTTCAGGTAGAAGTAATGGCCATGCAGGGCCCATGTAATGCCTTTCTCCAAGAGTGCCTGCTCCACCGTGTTCAGGGTGCCATCAAGGGCTTGTTATATGTTATTTCAGTGACACAACAGTTCTCTATGTGACAGGGACAGTTAGGCCCACTTCATAGGAAGGAAAACTGGGGGGAAACTAGCCTCAGGGAAATTAAGTAATTTGCTAGAGGTCACAAATCTAGTAAGCTGGCAGAGCTGGGATTCAGACCTGAGTGTAGCTGGGTTCCAAAGCCCTGCACATTGCAGAACACTGTGCTGCCTCCCAATCCCCAAGAAAGGAGGATGGGAGGGGGACTGGACAGTGATCTTTTTTTTTTAAGAGACAGTCTCACTTTGTGGCCCTCTGTAGAGTGCAGTGGCGTCATAGTTCACAGCAACCTCCAGCTCTTGAGCTTAGGTGATTCTCTTGCCACAGCCTCCTAAGTAGCTAGGACTACACTATAGGCACCCACCACAACACCCGGCTATGTTTTTGTTGCAGTTTGGCTGGGGCTGTGTTTGAACCCATCACCCTCAGTATATGGGGCAGGTGCCCTACTCACTGAGCCACAGGCACCGCCCACTGGACGTGATCTTAAGTGCCACACCTGGCTTAATGACTGGCAAGATGCAGTCCTGACCGATCAATCAATTAGTTCACCCTCTCAAGAAAGGGAAGGTCCCTCTAGCCACCAGGTAAACCCTCCCCAGCCAGCACAAGCAGTTCTGCAAGCACCCTCAGTGCTCACCCAGCTAAGGAGATCCTGACTGAGGGGCATCAGCTGCTGGAAGCCTTTGCCTTCTACCACAATGGCCACATATTAGAATCCTGAAATGTCAGAGCTAGAGGTCACCTCAGAATTTTAAGTACCCTGACTTTCAGCATTTTTTGTCAGGTAACAGTGGCCAATTAAAATCTTGCAATTTCATTATGTAAAACACAGGGCTTTGGGCAAAATGGGAAGAGAGGTCTGAATTCTGCTAAAACCCAGTTTGAAAACTGATCTGGGCTTGGCGCCTATAGCTCAACCGGCTAAGGCGCCAGCCACGTACACCTAAGGTGGCGGGTTCGAATCCCCAGCCCAGGCCCGCCAAACAACAATGACGGCTGCAACCAAAAAATAGCCAGGCGTTGTGGCGGGCACCTGCGGTCCCAGCTACTTGGGAGGCGGAGGCAGGAGACTCGCTAAAGCCCAGGAGTTGGAGGTTGCTGTGAGCTGTAATGCCA
>CAUYTI010119607.1:0-29107 GCA_963575145.1 Galago senegalensis
GATGTAAATTCTCCATCCTTCTTAATGGCTGCATAGTATTCCATGGTGTACATATACCACAGTTTGTTGATCCATTCGTGGATCGATGGGCCCTTGGGCTTCTTCCATGACCTGGCAATTATGAATTGGGCTGCAATAAACATTCTGATACAAATGTCTTTGTTATAATGCGATTTTTGGTCATCTGGGAATATACCTAATAAAGGAATTGCAGGGTCAAATGGCAGGTCTATTTTTAGTTCTCTAAGTGTTCTCCAAACATCTTTCCAAAAGGAACGTATTAGTTTACATTCCCACTAGCAGTGTAGGAGTGTTCCCTTTTCTCCACATCCACGCCAGCATCTCTGGTTTTGGGATTTTGTAATATGGGCTAATCTCACTGGAGTTAGATGATATCTCAAAGTTAGATGATATCTCAATTGATTTGCATTTCTCTAATGATTAAGGATGGTGAGCATTTTTTCATATATCTGTAGGCCATACGCCGCTCTTCTTTGGAGAAATTTCTCTTCAAGTCTGGCAATTCTATTTTTCATTTCTAGAAGTTCAATTTGGTTTCTTTTCAAGTCTACCTAATTCATTTTGATATTCTCCCATTGGCTTCTCCCTCACACTCTTTTTATTCCCAATAAAGATTTTGTATATATATTTAAATACACATATATACTATACATATATGTGTGTATACAGATGTGCTTTTTGTCTCAGAAGTCTCTTACTATTGTGACATGTGTGCATTTTGAGTGTTGGCCTATGAGCTTATATTTTATTGAAACATAATATATGGGGATTTTAAGAATTTTCCTCCAGTAAACATTGATACTTACTTCTGTTGGGTTACTACTGACCTAGGAACACATTAGGTTCCTTCTCAGGGCTTAACATGGAACACACACATGACGGGTCCAGGGATTGATCTCCCGTTCTCAGTGTGGGCATCTGAATTTTACAGCTCCCAGTAGTTGGCCTTGTTTTAGATCCCTGAGTTTTTGTTTTGCACTTTGCACTTTTTAGTGGGAGATGTGTGCAAATACCTCTGGAGATTTCCCCAAATGAGATGAGTCCAATAAAGCATAGAGAGATACATTGTACCCAAGAACAAAGTGTGCTGAGACAGAAGAGTAGGCTGGTGGCTCACAGGCCTAGTGGCTCATTCTTGTAAAATCCTAACACTCTAGGATGCCCAGGCGGGTGCACTGCCTGAGCTCAGTAGTTCCAGACCAGCCTGAGTGACAGCAAGATCCAGTCTCCAAAAACATGCAGCAAGGCTGGGCACCGTGGGTCACATCTGTAATCCCAGCACGCTGGGAGGATGAGGCAGGCAGATCTTTTAGACACCTTTAAAAATAGCCAGGCATTGTGGCAGGCACCTGTAGTTCCACCTACTTGGGAAGCTGAGGCAAGCAGATCACTTGAGCCCAAGAGTTTGAGGTTGAGACACCATGGCACTCTACTGAGGGTAACAAAGTGAGACCCTATCTCAAAACAAACAAACAAACAAACAAACAAACAAACACCACAGCAGAATCCTCCTGAGTAGCTATTTTAAGGCTATCAGTTAGAATGGTTCCTGCTGGATGCAGCTACATTCCCTCACTTAGATCTCTCGACAATCCTCCAAGTAAATAATTGTTCTCAATTGATAGATGGGAAGTAAAGCAACTAAGGCTACATGACTAGTAAGTAAAAGCACTGGCATTGGCACTGGAATTTGAGAACAGACCTGTTTAAAGCCCACGTTCTTCATGGCTGCGCAATACTGCCTCTCAGACACACACTCCATGCATCATGTGTTCACATCATTTTAGGGGTTTCTCCTTTCTGTGTCTTACTTGCTATCTTATTTCCAGTTTTACCACCTGCTTGCTAATTAATTCCCTTCTATTAGGGTGGAGGTTAGAATGAATGGCCATCAGTGACCTCTGAGGCTTGATGCAAACAGTGATAAGGTGCTCTCAGTTCGGCCAGAAAGGAAAAGGGAGTCAGGCAGCAGGAGAGACAGTGAAGTTTATAGTAACACATGCTGAGACGTGAGTCATGCACAATTTTAAAGAGAAATTGCTATTACCTTTTGAGCCCAAAGGTAATTCCTCAAAGCTAAAATTATTCTTTAAAAAAAGCACATAAATAACATACACAATTGTTGTCCCTGCTAGTACATCCACACACCCAATTTCCTTTCACAAAATGAGAGGCAATACCCATTGGATAAAATCTCTTCCACCTGGGTGGGAAGAGATTCCGCACCCTGTACCTGACAGTGGGAACCTCAAAATGAATGTTGGGGTCTCGCCTCAAACCCTCCTACTGAAGTAACAGTCACTTACAAATTGGTTAACTCCACCATGATTTTTACTCCATTTGTTCTAAAAGCTTTCTTTCCTAATTCATGTCACCATTTCTAGAAAAAAGTAACCAAAGTTTTCCCAGCGAAGGATTCCATTAATACCATTTTGAAACATTTGTTATTAAAAAATTCATCTTCTTAACCCAAAAGCATGAAAGCATTTTAATTAACACCCAAAGCTCATTAAATTTCCTTCTAATAGATGACTTGAACCAAAAATCCAGTTTGGGGAAGAGCTTTAAATATATTTGTTAATGTGTTCATTAGTTCTATCAACATTTACTGTGCGTGGCCTGTTGCCAAACAATATGCTGGGTCTCAAGAGCACAAATAAAAGAGTCTTGACCTCAAGCTGCTCACACCCATGCTGTTTCCTCCATCATGCCTGCGCAGACACACGTACACAGACCTTGCTGCTCCTTTTTAAGTGGCTACACACGGTGATCATTTCCCAAGCTGGTTAGCCTCAGAGTTCAAAAAGGAATTCCTAACGTCATAATAGGACAATCAATTAACTCTCAAATTTTATCTTTTAATGATAATTAGCCCAAATGTATATATTGCCTCTGGGAATATCATGAGCTCCTGTTAGGGCAAAATGGCTTGTTGAGTTTTCAACTCTATTGAAAAACTGAGAAACAAGCTTTGAGAACACTCATCTCTATGTTGCCATAGAATGACAGTAATTTAAGCCAGTAAATTTAAAACCCCTTGTGAGTAATGCATCCTTTGGAAAACCTTGATGAACAAATCTAGACATGAATATACATGAAACTTATTAATAAAATTCAGAAGGCTTCCCTGAAATTTATAAAAGTCCTTCCATGGACGCTAACACCATGGGCATGCCTGCTGACGCTGAGGGACTCTGAGCAACTTCCGAGTCCCATCTCATTCAACTTTATATTTCCTGTCCCAGAGTAGATTTCAGGAAATATTTGTTGGCTCTTATCTTAATTGTCCTCCTCCTCATGAATTTCTAGACCCACAACGTCCATATGTACACTTTTCTAAAATGTATTTTCTCAAGACTAATAAGACAGTCTAAGGAATTCTCTCTTTTCCAAACTCGACTTTCATAATGTTTATTTGTCCACTTCATAAAAGAAAGTCATACCTTCTGTCATTCCAAATATCATAATGATGCATTTTCCTACAATAGTGGTTCTCAACCTTCCTAATGCCTCCTAGTACCATGACCCTTTAATACAATTCCTCATGTTGTGGTGACCCCTAACGATAAAATTATTTTTGTTGCTACTTCATACCTATAATTTTGATACTGTTATGAATCATAATGTAAATGTCTAATATGCAGGATGTATTTTCGTTGTTACAAAGGGGTCGCAACCCACAGGTTGAGAACCACTGCCCTAGAAGGTAAAAACCACCAGGCCACTAAGCAAAGAAACATTTCCAAGCATAGCTTCCGAGGAATATCCTCTGACAAAAAGAAAAAACATGTTTAGAATCAATAGTCAGGGGCTGTACCTTATTTTACTCAGGGACAAGCTCTTGGAAATCCCCCATACCTTACTTGTATGTTAAATATTATACGTTAAATAATAATTAAGACTTCAGAAGTCAGATGATTCTATTAGGCTACACTGTTTAACACTTATTTTCTTAATTCCTCGTAAAATATATATGTAGAAGGGTGCATCTAACAAGTATGTGCAGCTTAAGGCACAATTATGAAGCATATATCCATGTGATACCAGCCAGGTGGAGATGAAGATCACTTCCAGCAATCTAGATGTCTCCCTTATTCCACACCTGAACCCAAGGCTCTTCCCACCTAAGTGGGAAGTGACCACTTGCTGTTCTTCAGTTTTACTTCCTACGTAAGTGTCCCTAAACCATAGCAGTCATTATTTTTAACTTTATATGAAGTTCTCCTGTATTTTTTGACTCACTTCTTTTTTGCAACATTAAATTGGCAAAATTCATCTGTTTCCTTGTATGTAGTTATAATACATCACTACAAAGCATTCCATCGTGTTAACATACCCCAATGTATTTATTCATTCTACCACTGATGCACCTTCAAGTATGTTTAGTTTGGGGCTACAATTAATTATTATAAATTTCTTCTTTATAATTAATTCTGTTTTCGCAAGGGTATACTCCTAGGAAGAGAACTTCGAAGGCATAGCATATGTGCATCAAAATACCTTTCGAAGTAGTTGTAACTATATTTACCCCTAACAAGTATCCATGAGTCACTATGAACGTTTTGAGACAGATTGTGTTACAGTCCATCATTTCACTTCCAGGAAACACAGTTGACAGCATCCTTTCTGATTCACGTGTGACGGTTTCAACTTGCTCGGCTTATCAGTGTTGCTGGGAGGGTTTGCTTTGGTCCCATCTGCACGGATTTTACATTTCTTGATTTTTACGTATCTCAAAACTTTTGTAATGACCCAGGTATACGATAGTTTCTATTGCTCCACGCCAATGGTTGGTAGAATTTTTGCCAATCTGATGGCTGTAATGATACCTCTCATTAGGGTTTTTGTTTGTTTGTCTGTTCTTTGTTTTAGAGATGGGCTTTGTTTTAGAGATGGTCCCCTGGGATGAAGGGACCCAGAGTCTTGATCTCCTGAGTAGCTGAGATTTTAGGCACACATTTCATTAGGGCTTTTATTTGCATTTCTCCAAATGAGGAAATTGGACTTAATATTCCTTGAAGTACTAATCCAACTCTTCCTACAAGGTTCTCTGTTTTTCTTCTTGATTTCTAAATTAGTTTTTTTCTGATATAGGTACCAAATTATCCCAACACCAGCTTTGAAAATGTATCCGTCTCTCACTGATCTACACCACCACATCTATCATTCATCTATATCCCTGTCCCAGAGCCACATTAACTTAATTATAATAGCTTTCCAATGTCTTAACAGCTGATAAAGCAACCTTTCTGACCATTTTTTCTTCACAAGCTTCTTTACCATTCTTGACTGTGTTACCACATAACTCCTACAATCAACTTGTCAGGTTTTACACACATAGACACATGGGTGCTCTCTTAGGGTTTCTCAGTGGGACACAAGTATGAGAGGGTCCTTATCAAACCAAAGCAATCAATCTAACTTGGTTCTGTGTACCCTCGACGAATCCCCAACAATAAAAAAAAATTCTTTTTTCAATGAATCTATGAGTTGGTCTGTGTAGACCCAATGCCTTTATAATACTGAGTCTTTCAATCATAGGCATATTATATCAGAATATCTAACTAGGTTATCTAAAATGTCTCTCAATACAATTTCATAATTTTTGTCACAGAAGACTTGCTTTATTCATAAGTTAAGAAGCATATCATACTATCTGATGCTAATGACATTTTTCTACCATGAAACAGAAAATTAAATAAAATTTCTCTTCTATTATAAATAAAATTATTTTTCTTATTTCACAAATGGAATTGCTACATGCATATTTATTTGAACAAAAACTTGGTGACGTCGTATACCTTTTTTAAATGAAGAAACTTTCACTCACTTTTCCATAATGATTTATCACCTGTGAAAACTCCTTGTATAATACATGATCACCTGAGAGGATCAGAGGGTGTGACGGTGTGATATTGTTGGCCTTTGACCCCTGTTTCCTGGCATAAAACTCCTAAAATCTTTAGAACTCCAGAGACATCTTTTTGTACACTCATGACTGATGATTGGCAGCCCCTTGGTAGCATCAGGATGGGGGCTGGTCACCAGAAAGACCAAGGCAGGATTAGGGGGCTAGGACCCACCCCTCAATCTCTGGTGAGGAGAGGGGAGCTGAAGGTTAAGTTGATCGCCAATGGCCACTGGCCACTAGTTTAATCAGTTATGCTTACTCAACGAAACCTCCATAAAAACCTGAAAGGATGAGGTCTGGAGAGCTCTGACCTAGCTGAGTATGTGGAGGCTCTGGGAGGGTGGAGCACCCAGGGAGGGCACAGAAGCTCCACGCCCCTTCCCTATACCTTACCCTGTGCATCTCTTCATCTGTGTCCTTTGTAATAGCCTTTATAATAAACCCACAAATGTGCTTCTCTGAGTTCTAGAAGCAGCTCTAGCAAATTAATCTAACATGAAGATGGAGTCACGGGAACTCCTTGCAGCTGAGTGGTGAGAAGTTTCAGAGGCCCAGACTTCTTACTGGTGGGAAAGGAAGGGCTGTCTGGTGGAACTGAGCCCTCAATCTGTGGGATCTCGAGGTAGATAGTGTGAGAACTAAATTACAGGACACCCAGCTGGTGTCCCCACAGAACTGGCTGCTTGCTTGGTGTATGGAAAGAAGCACCCACATGTTTGGTCATAGAAGTCAGCTGTGCTGCTGCTGTTGTGGTATGAGGGCAAAAGAAAAACATAGTCTGAGTAAGTGGTATTTTTCCCAGTGACTTACAATTAGTGTCAGAAGTAGGATTTGCTAGAGCTGCCCTGGCTCATGGAAACGTGGTTTGGGAAGAGAAAGGATTAAAGGGGAAGGGATGAAGAACCTTTGATTCTTGGGTAAAACAGCAGTTGCACTGACTTCAGTTATGAAAGGCAAAAGTTACCAATGGAATTTAGAGATGGTGGCAGACCCCACTCCAGAGGAGCTGGCTCGGTGGACACAAGGAAATCCAACATTTTAAAAAACATGCTGAAACAAGATTCCTTCCTTATTGCTATTTTTAATAGCTAAAATGAAAGTGAAAGAGAATGTTGGGTCAGGCCTTGAAGCTGGACCAAACTCAGCTTTTGTGCTGTCTGAGCTCAGACCACTAGCCCCAAAGCCACCCACAAAGGGCAACAATTAGTCTGAGGGCAACAGAACTTTGGTCACCAAGAAGGCTGGCTGTGTGAGGGGGAGTGAAAGCAGTAAACTCGTGAAGGAATTGTTTCATTCTGTGAGTGGCTAGCAGATGAGCTCCCTGAGCAACCTTTGCTAAAATAGAATGTGACAGTAACTAACTCAGTGCTTCAAACTGCAGAGTGGAGGAACATACCTGGGTTGATGCAGCGTCCACTGCTCACTACTGAGCAGAAGACTAGTCGTGATCCAGACACACACAGGAGGTCATTCTCAGGTGAACAGCCAGTATACTGGACAAAAGTCACTGTAAGGGCTGTTGACTCAGAGAAGGTAGACTGCTTAATTCTTCCAAAAAGCTCCAGTGGAACACTCCAGATGGAGCAGCTGATACGCTTTGTGGGCAAGCCATGCGAGACTGGCTTTATGATGATGGGGACAGTCACTCACTGCATATGCCCATTACCCAGGTGACAGTGACTAAGGGAGCCCCCTCCTAAAGGTGCCCCATGTGATGTTACTCCTACAAAATCAAACCACAATTTGAGAAGTTTTATCTGATTTGCTATCTCAGCTTCTGTGGATGGGTCTCCCTCATACCAAGGACGCTAAAATGATTAAAGGGGAGAGTCACAGGACTCATGTCAGCAGGGTGGAAATCTATTGATGATTACTAGAAAATGGCAGACATTGATGAAGCTAAAATGAAGGTCTTGATGAAACACTATTGAAGACTGGGTGGGTCAATGGGACCCCCTCGGTAGCCTCCCAACAGTAAAAGGTCCATGAAATGAGGGCACGTGGGGGAGCTACAGCCATGCAGAGATGGCCTGGATCTAGATATATTCTTCTTGTATCCTCTGCAGCACAAAATGCCAACAAGAGAGACAAAGACTGCAGGGGTTCCCTGGGAAAAATCCCTCTCCACCCCAACATAGCCGGCAAGTAGACTCCATTGGACCAATGCCAGTAGTGCTACAGGTGGGGGGATATAAACAGCTCCAGATCAGAATAGATACTTATTCCAAACTGGACTTTACATTCCCAGTGGTAGAGACCAATGCCCAAAACACTATTAAAAAATAAGAGCAGAAGATACTGTGGCTAATTTGAGCCTCTGAGTTACCATTCTTCAGACCAAGGGATGCACTTTACAGCCCACAATGTCCAACAGTGGACAAAGAAATACCACATTAAACAGACTTATCATGTTACACTCCATCTGCAGAGAAATGCTTTACTAGAAAATTGGTATGGGAGCTGAAACATTGGCTAACTGGGCTGGGCATGGGAGGCCTAGATGGGTGGATCACCTGAGCTCAGGAGTTTGAGACCCACCTGAACAAAAGTGAGACCCCATCTCTACTAAAAGTATAAAAACTAGCTGGGCATGTGGCAGGCGCCTGTAGTCCCAGCTACTCAGGATACTGAAGCAAGAGGATTGCTTGAGCCCAAGAGTTTGAAGTTGCTGTGAGCAGTGATGCCTGGCACTCTACCCAAAGTGAGACTCTGTGAAAGAAAGAAAAGAGAGAGAGAAAGAAAGAGAAAGAAAGGAAAGAAGGAAGGGAGGGAGGGAAAGAAAAAAAGAAAGAGAAAGAATATTTACTATCTAAACAAGGGCAGATAAAGGCCTGACAGGTGGCTTACACACCTTCATAAGTATGTGCTCACTCAAAATGAGGGAGGTTAAGGGTAGGTCCCCCCTACATAGATTCCTCCTCTATTCTGGGGGCTCTGAGGGAGAATGGTGGGGAGGACGCTGGTGCTAAAGCAGAGATGGTTCCTAAGCAAGAGACTATCTACACCTTTAAACCTCAGAATTCCTGAAGGCCCAGTAGGGTGGACTGTGCCTTCACCCCACCTCCACCCCGGCAAAGTTAGGGCTCACAGTAAATGCCCCTATGTTGCCTGCTGGCCATGTATCTGTGTGACCCCACCCATGTGAGTGGGAGGGGACTGCCAGGAGGCACTTGCTAGGTCAGTACTGCTGCCAGCAATCTGGACCAGCACAATGGCTGCATCTAAAGTCCCTTTCAGTCTGGGTAAAAATAAATAGCAAATGGAGAAAAGGAGAAATAACAGCCAAGGGAAAAGAAGTGAGTCAGTGGGTTTTGCACCTAGGGAAACCTGACGAGATCAGTGGAAGCCTGCACTCCTACTTGAGAGGCCTCCCTGGGAGACAGGCTGCAACACGACAGACCAGGCTAGTTACTAAGGATTGAATACAACATCTTTTGTGTTGTATGTCCTTCTGAGGCAAGGGATTCAGGTCTGAAGACTGGTAGAGGACTGTGATATTGTGAAATACCTATTTGGTTTTCAACCCATTTCCTAGTATACAATTCCTAAAATCCTTAGAAACTCCACAGAGATACCTTTGCTGTATGCTAATAATTGACCAATGCTGGCAGTTCCAAGGTAGCTGTGCAATGGGGATGGTCACCAGAAAGACCAAGGAAGAATTAGGGCACAGCAGTGTGCTGTAAGAGGATGTTAGGTGTGCCATGAAAAAAATTTTAAAGATCATTAATTAAATTACTTTACATGTTTTCTATTAACCTGGTTGGAGTTGAAGCACATTCTTCTTAGCAAAGTATCACAAGAATGGGAAAGGAAGTATCCAAGGTACTCAATACTAATACAAAGCTGGTAGATGATCTCATATATGCCCACATAGGGGAAAAACTCAATATAATTCAAGCTCGGGGGAGTGGGAACGAGGGAGGAAGGAGAGGGGAGGGGAAATGGGGTGCTCCCACTTAATGGGCACAATGTAAGGGTTTATGGCACAGCTCTCAGGTGTGGGACACAACCACAAGTAGGGCTCTGCCAAACAAATGCAAACATTGTAACCTAAAATTTAAAATGAAATTATTTTTGAAAGAAGTTCAAGCCCAGTAAGTATATTCTGTCTTTTACTTTGGTTTTTTTTTTCCGATCAACATAATTTGTGCCACTGAAGTTTAACTATAGGTTTAAGAGTGCTGTGGGATTAAAAAACATTGAAAAACACTGGATTAGAAAGTTGGGACTTTCAGCCCCATCCCTCAGACATTCAGGGTGGACAAAGGGGGTTGAATCGATCACCTATAGCTCATGGTTTTTTCATTCCTATGTAATGAAGGCTCAATAAACACCTGAAAAGACTTGGCTTATAGGCTTCCAGACAACTAAGGCTCCTGGAGAGTGGTGCCCCAGGGAGGGCATGGAAGCTCCATGGCTGTACCCCAAATCTTGCTCTATGCCTTTCTTCTTCTATAGCCTTTGTATAAGGTGACCAGATTTTAACATTGGTAAAGTGGGACACCATTGACCGGGGTGTTCTTAATTAAAAATTTGGTCTATATGGAGCAACAAAAATTTTCATAGAACACAAAAATAGTATTATATATATTTTTTAAATTTCAACATAAGTACAATTTATAAATATAATACATTAAAATATTATGTATAGGGTGGCGCCTGTGACTCAAAGGAGTAGGGCGCCGGCCCCATATGCCAAAGTTGGTGGGTTCAAACCCAGCCCTGGCCCCCCCCCAAAAAATTATGTATAGTATTATTTTATTCTTTGACATATTTCTCATTTGAGTGAATTTTTTTTAGTAGATTGCTGTCATTGTTTAAAAAGTCATGAAATTTTTCACAAGAATTTGTTAAATTATATTTCACACATAAAGTGGCTTTCAAAGTCTCAACACTTAATTGTGATTTTTCTAATGTCCACACTTTATTTACCATAGAAAAAATGCGTTCAGTAGCAGCATTAGTTCCTGGTAAGGACAGCGTGTATCCCACAATTTTTAGTGCATTCTTGTATAGAACATGGTTTGTTTCAAAATGATGAAATATTTCTAAACATTTGTTCTCTATTATGATTTTTGCTGATGCCCAAGAATTAACCTTTTCCTTATCAATATATTTTTTTAATAACGATACCTTGTAAGTCATAAATGTCACTTTCAAGGCTGGCGCCAGACTTTTTGCTGCCACTATAAAATATAAATAATACAAGTACTGTCTGCTAAATTCATGAAATAAATAAATAAATTACTTACCTAAATTATCTGAATAGCTGATTGGTTGACATCACTTGCTTAACTAGCACTAGCACGCAGTATGATGCATATCATCTGAGAGACAGTTACAAAATGTTTTCATGGTTGCCAATGCCAAAAAATGCCATTGTTCATTAAGCCCAAACAATGGTGGTCGAGTCCTAACAACTGATCAACAATGAGAACTTTGATAAGCAGTTTTCGATAATCAGTTCTCAACAATTATTTGTTATTATTAAAGTTTAACATAAAATTAAGAAAAATAATATAAAACTCATATCCTGGCGAAATAGCCACATGGCAGTGTTGGGACCAGAATTGCCCCTGAGAGCCCACCACACACATGTAAAGACAAAAAGTGCTTTATTTTGCAAGCATATGCCTGGGCCACTCTTCCCTTCAGCGTGGCTGGAGGAAGAGTGACCCCCTAGTGAAACAAGCTAAGGTTTTTAAAGCACATAGAGGAATTTCTCCGGGTGTTTTGTTGGGCTGGGCTGCTATTGGCTGAGCTGTTTCTGGTTAGGGACCCTCTACAGAGGGGGGGCTACTTGTTTGTTCCAGACAATTTGGCTCCTTCTGAGCTAATTGTCTTTGCCTAGAAGCAAGGGAGGGAGCCAGTCTCCTGATACCGATTCCACCTGGGCAACCTTGCCCAGGAGGAGAGTAGGGAGTTTACATTAGCCTTTCCATTTCCAAATGAAGTTACATTAACCTCTTCATTCCCAAATGGAGTTACATTAACCTTTTCAGCAGCCTAAAACCATATATTTCCTTCCCATTGTCCTGCTGTTCCCTCGTTTGTCCTGCACTCTTTCCAAAACTTGGCACTTTATTAAAACACAGCAGGACGCAGGACAAATTGTTAAAAATTGGGACTGTCCCACCAAAAACGAGACAACTGGTCATCTTACCTTTGTAATATCCTTTATAAGAAAACAGTAAATGTGTTTCCCTGAGTTCTGTGAGCCACTCTAGCAAATTAATCAAAGCCAAATTGGGAGTGGTGGGATCCCAACTTGGAGCCAGTTAGTGAGAAGTTCCGGTGGCCTGGACCAGTGACTGGGAGGGCAGGCTGTCTTGGGACTGAGCCCTCGCCCTGCAGGATCTGACACTGTCTACAGGCAGATAGCATAGGAAATGAACTGGAGGACACCCAGCCTACATCCATTGCAAACTGCTTGCTTGCTTGTGTGTAAGGAGAAACCCAAACGCATTTGGTCACTGAGGTTAGGTTTTGATTGTTGTTGTGGTATGAGAGCAGAGGAAGAAATACTTTGAGTTTTTTTCTTTTCAGAAATGGTCACTGATTAGGAACATGGGCTTTGGAATGAGCATCTGTAAGTACGAGCCGGTTCCTAAACTTACCCTATCACAGGCTGCTTATTCTATAAAATACATAAATTAAAATAGTTTCTACCTCTAGGATGGTTTTAAGGATTAAGTGTGGCAATGCATATAAAGCGTACAGAAGCTGGCCCACAGAAATGATAAATAAAGGCTGACACTATTTATATTAATGATCCTTGCTTGACTGGGAATTTTACTTCATATTGAACTTGAGTTTTAACTAACAAGTTTACTTTCTTCTTCGATATTTAATGTTTGACTCTGTCCTTCCTCCAATTGCAGTTCTATTTATTCCTCAAAAAACACAATCTCTTTTTCTCTCTCTCTCCTTTCTTCCTTTCCTCTCTCTCTGACACCCTGCTCTAAATCTTGCTGTAAATATTCTTTTTCACATGGCATTTGAAATCTTATACCAACTCTGTCTACTCCAGTAGAAAAACAGAATCTTCTGTTCCTAGATATAATACGCTAAATGTTTCATCCCCCTGCCCCAGAGACGTGTATTCCTTCTTAAAATTCATTTTATTCCTAACCCAAATCAAGATAACAGTCAGAGTAATTAAACTATAGTTATAAAAGACATAACCTTTGGGGGGAACTGGGTGAAGAGTACATGGAAGCTTTTTCTTTTCTTTTTGTTTTTTCCTTTTGCAATTTCCTATAAATCTATGAAGTATTTTTAAAAAATTTAACCAAAGAAAATATTTATTTCAGTAAGGGTCCTTTTATTTCTTCTTTGTATTTGTCTCCTATGTTTAACTTCTTATAACGAACTTAGTATTGGTGTTGAAACACAATAAAATTATTATAAAAATAAATACATTCACATGGATTACATTTCTCAAATATTAAAAAGCTATTCAATGCGCTAGAAAAATACAGGCCATATTTTTCATGGGGGAAAAGGAGCAGAGTTAGTATGATCATCTAAAGAAAGTTTGTTTTAATAAAAGAAGCCATAAAGGAAAAGACTAACAAATCTCAACACCTAAAATTTTTTTAACTCCAATAGGATGAAAATGAAAACATACATGAACAGACTAGAAGAAGATATCTGCTGCATCTATAACAAAAGACCTAATATCCCTAATTATAAACAGTTTCTATAAATCAACAGAAAAAATATTTTAAATGATAGCAGAAAATAGGCAAAAGATACAAAGAAGCAGTTCACCAAAGAAGAAATCCTTATCATCAATACCCACTCAGCCCTTCTTAATTTGAAAAGATGCAAATTAAGCAAAAACCAATACATCATTTTTCACTCACCATACTAATGAAAACTTAAAAAGATTAACAATGCATAATGTTGTTTTTGATATGAGAAAAGAAGCAATCTTGTACATTACTGAAGAGAAAGTAAATGGTACATTTGAGGATGGTATTTTCACAGTATCTCTCAGAATTAAAAATTGTTTAATTGCATTCCTAGATAGTTTATGGGCACCCTTTACTTATGAACCAAAGCAAGTAATGGTGTATTGTGATAAAGTGACACACACACACACACACACAGAGTTCACTTGCCTGCGCCCAGTAATGGTGCATTGTGATAAAGTGACACGCGCACACACACACACATAGTTCACTTGCCTGTGCCCAGAACATCTGGATTTTTCACTCCTAATTGCTGGGTCTAAAGACAGCATTTGATTCCTGTTTCCTCAGAGACTGACTTATCCTTTACAATGAACAGTCCTCGGAGAAACAGCTGACGGCTCACTGATGGGCTTCATTAACCAGACACTGACCCCTAAGAAGGGCCCACTGCAACTTCTAAGACTGTAATTGCTTGGAATTCCAAGATTTCTGGAATCGATACTTGAACAAGAATTTTCCATTTGCTCTCCCAAATCTGATTGGATATAACAGAGTATAAGCACACTTTCTTGTACATTCTGATAATACTGCTATTTTGATGAATATATATATATATATATATGCATATATACACACAGTAGGTTGGACATTTGTTTTTTCTTATTCTTGATATTAATTCAGTTCACAGTTGCCAATCAATAAATTGGGACAGAAGCCAGTGAGCTGGAAAGTCATAGTAATGAGTAAGCAGAGTGTTCTGTTCTTGAGCAAAACAATTGGTCCTCAAGTTACTTCTACCATCTCTAAAGGCAAGACACAGAATCCCAGAGGAAACATAAAATTTTGTTTGGATTCCCATAATCCTGCCTCGTTTATTTACAATTCCTTCCCTCCTCCCTGCCAGTCCAGATGGGTTTTTTGTTTGTTTCCCAAACTGCTCCCTGCCTTTGAGATGCTAAATACATCCAAAGCCTTACTCTTAATTCCTTACAAACAGAAGTCACAAACTCTTACCTTTGCCTAATGATGCTTGGATTAGCTGTCACTAAATGGCTCTTGGATCCAACATCTTTTGTGTATTCACTTGACAAAGGAGGCAGATTGCATCTAGAAAAGCAAGAACAAACGTTTTAGACTTACTTACATCCTTTAAATTGTTTATAACGACACGAATAGGAAAATTAGTCATTCTAGCTCCATTCACAAGTCATTTTTTACCACCTCTTCCTTTTAATAGATATTAGATGACTAATTAATTACCAGCATCTTCCAAATGCTGTCATAAAAACTAGTCCTGTTTTAGAAGAAAGAAAATGTCAGCCAGAGAGGTCAATGATCTATGAAAGAAAGAGACAGTCAGTAAAATGTATTTATTCCATTCAGAATATTTTTGAGATGGCAGGAAAGGAGAGGAACCTTAGCCTCAGGAAAGTGTGTCACAGGAGAGGACACTGAACCTGCAGTATTCTCTGCATACCCATCAACCATAAGAGACAGAGAGGACTTGATATATTTGCTAGTGTTTCCTTTGTTGTTGTGCCCCCAAATCTAAATTTACAATAGTGCATGCAGGGCAATGTCTTAGTCACCTAAATCAACACAAGTCTGACTTTTGCGTACGTGGCAATGCATAGGTCGATGACCAGTGAGGACACAATGATCTGTCATCCAACGAAGGGCAATGATTCCCCACCATCCCAGTTCAGTCAAAGGAAAAACGATAACTCGTGGTTTTCTGGTGAGGGAAATAGCCAGCCAATCCCATCTCTAAAATACTACGCTGTCCCAGTTGCTTTCCTTGGCCACAATGTCTCATGACTGTCTACAACAGAAAATAGGCCCATTGCAAATCCAAACCCCACAGCTTCCTGCTGGAGAGTCATTAGACAAGTTAACTCATTTGCGTGGCCTCAGTTTCTCTATTAAACAAAATGAGGATAATGATTTTTCCTCTCTCATTGAATTGTTAGACTTCAGGAAATATGCAATGCATAAAAGTCGGTAACCTTGAGGTCTCACACATAGTAAATCTTCAAAATTATTGCAAATCAGAAATATCATACAAATACAATTAAATATACATTAATTCTCTAAGAAAACCCCAAGTGAGCCTACAGTTTCCACTAGTTTTTATTACGGTGTCCTAATTTCTCCTCTTCACTCATATCGCTAACTAGACAGACATCAGAACATCCCTAACTTTTTATTACTTCAGCAAACCAAAGCATCATTTATTTATAGGTAAAGACAGGTTACAAATATTGAGGTCTCTGCTAGTTCCTCCAACTACTACATTTTCCCTATAGGTTTCCCCCAAGAGATGGAAATAGTCGTCCACTCAGCTCATCAGCTCAAGTTCCCTGATTTTGTTTTGTATTGACCCTCTGACTCTCCCCACAGCAGGGTAACCTGTACAGTTGACTCAGAATCTTTCTTGCATCTGCTCTTTGGGAATGAGATACTGGTTCTTCTGGTAAAGACCCACAGTCAGTCAGCCAGTCAGTGACTTTTGCTGAGTGCCTATGGAGAGCACACACCATGGGGCATGCATCGTGGGGAGCTCAGGAAAGAGCCCAAGTCACAGAGCCTGCTCTTACAATATCTACAGTCTGGTGGTTGTCCCTTAGCCCACGTGGTTTCCTGAGAGTTCTCATAAGGCCGAGTGCTTGGGCATTAACAATAAGCCTCTTCCGGCTGTGGTATCTGATTGTGGTCTTGCAATGTAACTGATCCTTGCAAAGATGAAGATGACTCCTTTGAAATAAAACACAGACCAAAAATTTGGACACTTTTAAAGAAGCTTTGATCTTGACTGCCTTTGGAAGCATGTGAGAATCAACCACATTTTACTGAAACTATAAACTGAATATTGCTGGGGAGTGCTGCCAACCTGTGTCATCACAATTAAACAAAACAAGTTGGTTTTCAAGAGTAAATACTTTCTTTTTCTGTATGTTCTACAGCCCATACGCCTGGGTCTCTTCACATTTCGTGCCACCAAGTAACAGCACAAGAAAAATTTGTAGAAACTGATTATATCCTATAGCAGAGAGAAATGTTTAAAACCACAAAGATAATACTTTGTATCCATTTTGTATGAAATAAAGATTATATGTATCTTGATGCATTTCTGGAAAATAATGACAATACGTTTTAATGTAAATATCATCCTTAATTTCTTTTATGTAATCTTTTTCGTCAAGTGCCTGTATCTGCAATACTTTCCTGTCTCCCTTCTCTTAGGCAAAGCACACCATCATTTTAGCTCATCAAGGAAGTTGATCATTGCATAGATTAACATAAAAGGCACATTGCATACAAATTATTTCTAATAAGGTGTAATTGTGTAAAAGTCTTTCAAACTTTGCCTTATCACTTGTTGACAGAGAAATGACAGATATTAACGGCTAACGTATCTTAGTAACTGAATGAGCTCGTGATCCTAAAAGAGATCAAATCATAAAACTGATGAGAAATGAATATTCTTTGAATTGGGGACCGGAGGTGGGTAGGAAATAGGCTTGGGAGAAAGAAATCTTTCCATTAAAGAATCATAAAAATGACTTTCAAATTTTTGTCTATATTTGAGTATGCAAAAGATGCCTTTGCGCATCATTCAAAAAGCCACCAACATTCTTTTTGCCCTCACTTGTACCTTTAATCCACTCAGTTCCTCTCTTAAGATGCAACTGCTATTACCTCTGTCTTGCAGACCTTCCAGATAAATTGCATTCAACGATATTATTTTTTAAAGTGTTGCTTCTGGTTACAGAGCAAATGTTTACTTTGAAAAATGGGAAATTGATGGTTAGCACTAGAAGACATGTTTGAAAACATCTGAGGAAAGAAAATTTCAGAATTGTTATATCTTAGTCCTAGAAGACATTTGGAACTGTAATCTGGTGTTTCGCTCTGCACAGGCAGGGCTATTTCTGGGCTTCCTTGCTCACTGGATCTGTCTATGCACCCTGTCATCTAGACTCACACTTCACCATGTGCCTTCTGAGCTACCTCTACGCACTGTCTAATTTTGAATATGTGATACTATCTCAGTAGCCTAAGGATGCCCCCAACATGTGTATTGAGTAAGTCATTTATAAATAGATCTGCAAGTGATCAAATGATAATTTTAAAATAATTTATCGACATTTATGACTCCCCTGATGTAAACCATAGATAAGGATTCTTAAAAATTCAAACGTGTGACCAGCTCTGCAGTACATTGTATAGCTCATTGGACTTCTAAAAATTCAAATGTGTTATGAAATGGCACTATTCTTGAACTTAATCAAGGGTACATGTATACATAGCTTTAGTAATGATGCTCTTTCTTTGAATTCTTTTTAATCCTCACCTTGTTCACAGTCTGTGAATATTATGCTGAATATTGTGCTGGGCCTCATGAATCTTGAACCAAATTGCACATAAGGCCAACTTAGTCTTGCTTATTTGTGATAAATGTGGCCCCACTAGATAACCCTCCATGATGTATAGGCCTAATCTTCTATATGTTACGTTTCAAACATCCACCTTACTAAATATAATAACACACACATTTACACACTTGGGATGACACAAAAATATACTTATTGCCCTGATTCCTTCAATACTGTCTGATCTGAAGACCACTTGGAATCACTTAATGCCTCTGAATCTGTGAATTTAATATTATCTATTTATTTTTTCCTTATCGTATAGTTTTTAGAGCAAGCAAATAAACTCACACATAAGAACAATTTGAAAATTCAAATGACATAAATCATGTTAAAATCATAGACAGTAGAACCTCCATAGTCGGCCAACTGCTTACATTGATCACCTCCTTAAGTTGACCTAATTCTAATTAAGAGACCAAACATGCACCACATGTGCATATCAGCACAGTAGGCTTAGTTCCTTATGTTGACCATCTCTGTGTGTTGACCAGTTTGTTACAGTCCATCAGGTGGGCAACTTACAGAGGTCCTACTATAGTTTCATACTATCACAGAGGAATCTGAATTGCCACAGTGGAAAAGCCTGAGGAATTGTCTGCTCCCCACCTCAGAGGGATTAGAAAGGAAAAGCAGCGTGCTGCGGGTGGCAGACCTAGCCAACAGTGGGGGCCTGTCCCCGGCTCTTTGTGTCCTTTGCTGGCTCCCCAGCCTCACTGAATGCCAAACACTGGAGTGGGTGCCTGAAGTGGCCCAGACCTCCTGTCATCTGTGCACACTCTGGAGGTGATTTCTTCCACCCTAAGCCTTAAATGCCCCCCTGGCTCCATCTCACGCCATTCTCCCCACTTTTTACAACACGGCAGTGGCAGCACTTGCCGTCTTAGCCACATGAAAGCCTTGGATGGGCTGTTTCTCTTCCCTGGGGTGGGATGGAGAAAGGACTCAGCCCAGACACGACTTTTCCCAAGAGGCCCCTGTGCACCTGACCCTCCGTCAGAGCAAGCACATCTCCAGGGTCCAGTCCGCGACAGCATTGCTCAGCAGACCATTTCCAGACCCAGTTCAAGGCCCAGTGTGTGGCAGGTACTCAATAAACAGATGCTGCATTGACTGGAATTCAAAGAACTACATTTTTAAAACTTTTCCTATTGTTTATAACATATTGCCAAAAGGCAGAAAATGTAACAGACAGGAAAACACCTCCCTATGCTGGCAGAAGGATGCTAGGGTGCCCCCCGCAAGGACTGGGGCTATGGAAGGGCCTCCCCATCCTGCTGCAGGCTTCGCCGAGTGAGAGGACATGTCTTTTAAGAAGTCCCACTCTCACCCGTAGGCAGGGAACTTGGGCCTCCCCCAAGTCCATGGCTCTACTGAAATCCTCTCCCATGGCACCCTTATGCTTCTCCACCCCACCTCACTCGAGGCTCAGAGGAGGCTTAATGCTCTCTGGGCCACCTTTGCCATCCCCGGACTGTTACTTATTTATCGTTAAAGATAAACACAAAGAAAATAAACTCCCTCCCTCCTCTGCTAGTTTTCTGCCCCCTGTGTCACTGCAGTCTTCTGCCTTTCCAGCCAAGGAACTTTTGACACCTGGTTCAGGGACATGCCCACATCAGTGAAACTTTAGGGTCCACGTGAAAGACCCTAGGGTTCCCGGGGAGTCTGTCCTTGAAGTTCCTTTACTTCCTCAATAACGAAAGAGGGTTTTCCTTTGTTAGAAGATGTCTGCTCATCCCTAGATAAGCCAAACTGAAATCTTACCCCCCAGCAGGCTATTCTTTGACTCTAGCTTCTTCTTACTATTCTTCCACTGCCCTCTCATTCACTGCCAGCCTAGCCTCCCCCCACCCAAGCTGACCCCCTCATTCATCTTTGGCCCTCTTCCCTTCTCCTCCACCCAGCCCTGAACTCATGGACTGTTACCTCACCCTCTCTCTGGCCAGAAAGCCCCATGTCCTTATCCCCCGTCCTGCTTCCTCCCACCCAGATCATCTCAAACCTGCCTTCATCCAGTCACTGGGGGAAGAATCCTTCACTCCTGACCTGCCTGCTAAGCTCCTCTGGTCCAAATCACCCACAGTCAGGCTGCTGCCAATAGAAGGGGGTGGTCTCAGCGATTCCTTCCCCGTCCTGTGGGGCCTCCTGTTCTCACTGTTCACACCCCCACTCTCCTCAGTCCCTTTACCAAGGGTCCTCCTGTTTGGAACCCCCCCCCCCGTTTCTCCCAGTCACACACAGATCCCTCTTGCTATTTATAGATGCTTTTGTGAAAAATTAAGAGCCACAGGGAGCAGAATAAAATGAGCGAATTAACATGCTTTTTCACACAGAGTTGGCTTTAATGACAGAACAAATGGAAAAGTTTTAATCAACGGACTGTATTATCTAAACTAACATCTGAGTTTTGCCCCCATTCCTTGAAGCCTTCATCTTTAGCAGAGCGGTATCTCTCTCCATCGGGGCCTCCGGGGGCTCTGTACTTTCTGGGGCCTGTTCCCTCTCTCCCTTTCCCCCTCTCCTAAACTCACTTGTCCCTGAGCTCAAAGGGAAGCCAAGGAGCAGTGCTACAGCTGATTAATCACAGTGACTGGCCCTGAATGGCCCCAGGGCTCCCGGGAGGGGTGGGGACAAGGAGAGAAAGGCAGAGGCCGCGCTGTGGGTGCTCTCTCTTACCGCATGACAAAATTTGCTTCATCTATTTGACGGCCACAGCCACTCTTCTTCAGAATCCCACCATTTCCCACCACCGCACATTTCTTCAATGGCAGCTGGAAGGGGGTTGCCTAGCAACAGAAAACAAGGCGGGTTTTCACTGCAAAGAACACACAACCGCTCACAAAATCATTGTTTACAGCCCTCTGGAGAAATCGGACTGAAGACTGGGCCGCGGGAAAAAGAGCATGTGAAAAGAAAGATGCCAAGAAGTTGTTAAGGAACATGCTACCCTGTTTCTTTGAAATGAAAACAGCAAAACAAACAAACAAACAACACTGCCTGAAGTGGATTTAAATGTAACAGTATTTTTTTTTTCTGTCTCCAATTGGCTATGCATGTCATAGAGAGTGTTTGCTAAGGAAAATAGAAAAATCCAAACTAAACATAGGATTATTTTTAAAGGCATTAAGCTGGGAACAAACTCAAATGAATTCTATTCCTTATGTGACTGCCATGTCATTCATTCTCAGGATCAGCCATTCACTCAACAAACGTCTCTGAGCATGTCCCGTGCCTGGTTGTTGGGGAGCAATCCGAGGAAGCTGAAGTCACAGGCCCCAGTAGTCACAGTTTGAGATACGAGGAGAGAAAGGCGTGAGGAGAGTATGACCCTATATACTTAGGTAACAAACCCTAATAGAAAGCTGAGGTTGCTGTACAAGAGACACACACCAAGAGCTATGGGGCACCTCGCTGAGGAACACAAAGCACTTTCTTCCAAGCCAACACAGATAGGGACAGCTTTCTCACTTGAGATGAATCTTAAAAAACAAGTATGATCTTCCCAGGCAGAGAAAGCAACATAAACAAAGGCACCAGAAGTATTTACTGAGAGCAAGTGCTGTGTCCGTGAGCAAATAAACACCCTGGGTGGGTCTGTCTAGAACATAAGAGGCGCTAAAGGGCAAGTGACCAGTGTGAAACCCGACAGCATGGGATGACTTGCTTTCTGCAGTCACTGACCTGGTCTGCACAGAAAATGTTCAGCGGACCCGAGTGTGTCCTGAAATGCTATTTATAGCACCTGGGGAAACAGAAACCCAGCAATAGCTCCTGAAAGGCCACTTCCAGTTGGGTCAGCAGAAAGTATCAAGTGCAGAATCTCCTGCTCGCTCAAAGGATGCAGGCTGGTTGGGATTCTTCGGGGGAAGACCTTCCACACACCTAACTGGCACCCAAAATAACTAGAGTGATGCTAAGTAGGCCACCTGGATGGGCCTCAAACAAATAATAAAACCTATACCAGAAGAACGGATTGGGAAAAGGTACATAAATACACACTGGCAGGACCTCCTATGGTGGGAAGTAATCAAGAAAAGCAAAATTACAGGAGTCTCTGTGTTCACGGGTAGCTGAGATGGGCATTTTATGCAGCAGAAAGGATTTTATTTCCCTGATATCTAGTTTGTCAAAAGAACAGCCAAGAAATACAAGAAATATATATTTCTACAAGAAATATAACTTGTAGAGACACGTTAAAGTGTGACATCTACTCATTTGCCCACAGAGAGGTATGAACCCCTGCACGAGGCCGACAAACTCAAGAGTGAGGGACAGGGCAATGAAGTACCCTTTACCACATTCCCGGAGGACAGTTCGGGTTCAACACTAGAAAGCCATTAGTTAGATCTGTAATTGGTCAGATGAAGATTTAAGTATTTATAATTCAAGTTAACTCTTCATTTTTTCCACACCTCTTTACTAAGCATATGTTACACATCAGGTCCTGGGTGACAGGGACATAAGGAGAAAACCCAGTTCCCACGGAGATTATATTCTAAGGGGGGAAAGAGACGATGAACAAAGAAAAATGAGTAAAATGAACAGTATGTCAGATGGTGACAGGGGCTCTGGAAAGCAAGCAAGCATTGGCATAAAAGGATTAGGAGAGGGATTGCAATTCAAATAGGGTAATCAGAAAAGGACTCAAAAGAGGCATGGGAGCAAATCCCTACAGGAGACGAGGTAGTGAGCCCTACAAGGCTCTGTGGGAACCCCGGGGCAAAGACCCCCAGGAGGGAACACTCCAGGGTCCGACCAGGGAGAGCAAAGGGCCCCGTGTGTCTGGAGATGAAGATGCGAAGGACAGAGATGGAGGAGAGGAGATTAAAGCCAGTTGGAGGGAGGTTGGGGAATAAATTCTGTTGGACCTCACAGCGTATTGTAAAGACTCGTTTTTATTCTAAGATGAGAATCAAGTCAACACAGGGCAGGCGCAGGAGGGACATTGTGACATATTGTAGAGCAATGACTATGTGTGAACAGGCTGTAGGAGGTGTGGGCAGAAAACAGGCCAGTGAGGAATCTCTTGTAACACCCCAGGCTAGAGGCTTTGGTGACCTGGACTGGGGTGACAGTAATAGGAGTAGAGAAAAGTAGCCAGAGTTTGAAGATACTCTTGAGGAAGACCTAGCCACTTGCTGATGCAATGAAAACAGGTTAAGAGAAAAAGAGAAGAATTGAGGATGATGCCAAGAGTTTTGGTGTGAAGAGCTGTGAAGATGAACTGGCCATTCACTGCGATGTGGAAGATACAGGTGGGGCATGTTTGGGGATGAATATAGAGTTTTTATTTATTATTATTATTTTTTGCAACAAGGTCTTCTTTTGTTGCACATGCAGTGGTGCGATCCTAGCTCACTACATCCTCAAACTCCTGGGCTCAACAATCCTCCTTCCTCCGCCTCCCAAGTAGCTGGGACTACATACAGGGGCATGCCACCCTGCAAAGTTAATTTTCCTGTTTTTTCTAGAGATAGGGTCTTGCTCTTGCCCAGACTGGTCATGAACTCCTGGGCTCAAGTGATCCTCCCACCTCACAAAGTATAAGGATTACAGGGATGAGCCACCATACCTGGCCTGGAGCTCGTAGAGTATGCCAAGTAGATGGTGCCTATTAGACACTCAAGTGGCAATGTCAAGTGGGCAATGGACTATCTTAGTCTGCAGTCAGGGAAATGCTCTTCCCTGGATACACACAGTTGAGAGTGATCAGCATAAGTATTCAAAGTTGGGAAACAAGACGGTGAATTTCACACAGAAAACAGAAGAGGTCTAAGAAGGATCCAAGTTTTTTATTTTTTAAAGTGTCTCAAGAAAGAAGGAAAAAAGTTGCATCAAATGTTATCAATAAATTAAGTGGCATAACAGTGAAAACTGCCAATGGACTCAGCAACACACAGGTCACTAGTGACCTTAACAAAGACAGATTTGGGGAAGTAGCAAGGGCAAGAACCTGAGTTCAGTGAACTATACATGGCACATTTGCATAGCTATTTGGATACAGTTTATTTGAAAAGGATGAGTTTATTGATCCTCAATTTATATTTAGTTTGCTTTATAAAAGCCAACTTAACACGCTCTTTATTGTTGTTAAAGAGAAGTTCTTCAATGAACCCACGGTACTGGCAATTCCAGATTTTCTAGCAAGAATCTGGTACACAACACACAGATCTGGGAGGCGGGAGCAGCAAAAATACAGACCTGGATTCAAATGTTACCTCCCATCTGCCAAAGTGTGGAACTATGGGATTATAGGGAGGCTGCCAAACTCCTCTGTGTTCTGTTTCCCACCTTTAAAGGAGGGTAAGACGGCACAGGCTGAGATCACACACACAAAGCTTCTCACCCAGCCACTGGCATGGTGACATATTCATCTTCTTCCCTTTTTTCATTTCCTTCCTCCCGTCAGCAGAGTTCATTGACTTGTTCAAGCCGTGAAATGACTAGATTTCATGGTTCTTGTGGAACATTGTAAAAGAGTGATTTATCTAATTCTATCTTAACAATTAGGAATAATTTTACTAGCAGAAAATTTAACTATGCTATCTATGCACTATTAAAAGACACCCCCCCCCCCAAAATCCCTCAAACGAAACCCTGGGAATTAAGAACAATGCCATCTCTGACTTCTTTCTAATAAAATTTTCTTGCTCCTTTTGGATTTTGTCATCTGCTAACCCTCCCAGAGCAATTTCATTTCATTTCAATGCCTATTTCTCGAATGCCCGAGTGCATTCTCCGAGCTTTGATAAATACATCAGTGAACAATAGCAGCACATCAAAGCTTTCTAGAAGAAACTTCATTGAGAAAATACTCTGGATTTCTTTAAGTGATTGAGATAATACTCTCATTATCCTATTTTAGACCCAGAATATCTCAACTTGCCAATGGTCAATGTTTTCCAGAATGGCACATGAACAAGGAGTTCTCCTTTTGGGGGGTATACAACATAAAAAGAGAGAACTTAGGTCATCCCTTGTCACAGGAGTATTATGATTCTAACAGAGAGTGTATTGAGGCTTTGCATGCTATCTTTTCAAATGCATATCTTTGTACCCATGCAAGACAATATCTACTTGATCTGAACATACAGTATACTATAACATTCTTCCTAACTTTAAAGAATATACTCAAATAGAAGAACAGATTAGATGAACTAACTATAGTGATGAGCCCCAAATTTTTTAATTCTTGCTCAGCCACTCATGAATCTCATCCCATGAATCTTTATCCAAAATTTTTCACCTATAACTGTTCCATCTGTGAATGGCCATTCTCTTAACATAATAATCATATTATGTTAAACAGTTAGATCTAGATCTGATTTGCCAGATCCCTCAACCTCTCAGGGCCTCACTGGAAAGCAGCCAAGATCATAACGATCCTGTCTCAGGACGATTATGAGAATTAAAATAAGGGTAAGCATTGAACATCATTGGGAAACTCTTAAGTCCCATATAAATATATTAATACATTATTATATACTAACAACATTAAATTCCCTATGGGGGGAAATTATCATGAATCTGCTAGACCACTATAAAATGCAGTGTCTCTTTATGTGAGATATTTCCAGTTTCAAAGATTTATATAGACTTTGGAGAAAATACATATTTTAGATCACTGCTCCTTTGTGTGTATATCTACAACTTCTATCAACCCATGAGTTTTTTCTTTTTTTTTTTTTTATTAAATGATAGCTGTGTATATTAATGCAATCCTGGGGTACAGTGTGGTGTTTTCATATACAATTTGAAATATTTTCATCAAACTGGTTAACATAGCCTTTACGTCATTTTCTTAGTTAGTTATTGTATTAAGACGTTTATATTCTACTTTTAGAAAGATTCACTTGTACCCTTGCAAGATAAACCATAGAGGTGAACCCATGAGTTTTAAAATGTACATTTTTGTAGGAATCATTGCAAGTGTCATATCTTTTTGGTTCAACATTCTATATCCCTAAGCATAAGCCAGATGATTAAAATTTGCTCTATAAATAATTTAGTGAGCAAATTTTCATCAAGCAACTATTTGTTGAGCACCCGTTATGGGCCGGAAGCCATCAAAGATGCTAGGAGTGTGATGGTGCATAAAGTAGACATATATCCACTCGTGGAGCTTACATTCTCATCAGAAAAAGAAAATGTAACAAATGTGCCATAAGAATAGGGAAAATCTCTCTAAGGAAATGAAATGAAAGTTAACAAATGAAGTTTTTAGGCATTAAGAAAAGCAGTTGAGATTTTTGATCTATGAGATAATCTTAGGAAGTCTTTTCAAGAGCCAACCCAAAATTAGGGTCTTTGATATTTTGTGGCATGCACGAGAGTAAAGAGATGTGTCACAGGCTAGAAGAATTCTTCCAAAACAAACCGAAAATGCCAACTGTGAAAATATTCCCAGCTGACAATACGACTTTTGAAAGAACACTATGAAAATCTAAAATGAACCTTATTTTTCGTGCCATATGTAAATAGTAGTAGAGCATCCCCAAATGGTTATTAAATGCAAAAAGCCTTGTTTGCTAGAGTCATTTCCAAAGCCGGAAGCCTCACCTCTTCCTCCCCTTAATGTGTGATCCACAGGAGGACCAGTGAGCTGGGACTCCACCCCTACCCGGAACAGCAGAGCCAGCGCTGACCTGGGCTGCTAGCACAAGGAGGCCTGCTCCCTGCTCATCTTCCATCCACAGACATAATCAGGTGCCTGGAATGAGAATTACATTACCTCCACAAGCACCTGAGTGAACCATCATAAACCACTAATTGTTGTGCCATTTGAGCTAATCTTGGAGGGAAGGGAGGAAGTAGGAAGTACAAGGAGGAAAAGAAAAATGTAAACTACTTAGTAGGTAGAGGACTGGACAGAACAGCACAGCATATTCATAGGAATACACTTTTTTTTTTTTTTTTTGAGACAGTTGCCTGGGTAAAGTGCCGTGGCATCATAGCTCACAGTAATCTCAAACTCTTGGGCTGGAGCAATCCTCTTGCCTCAGCCTCCCAAAGTAGCCGGGACTACAAGTGCTAGCCACAATATCCAGTTATTTTAGAGATGGGGTCTCACTCTTGCTCAAGCTAGTCTCGAACTCCTGAGCTCAAGCAATCCACACGCCTATGCTCATGCCTGTGCTAGGATTACAGGTGTGAGCACTGCGCCCAGTCACAACATTTTATTAAGAGCATTTCTGGGCCAGGCACGGTGGCTCTCACTTGTACATACTCCTAGCACTTTGGTGGGCTGAGGAGGGAGATCGCTTTAGGCCAGGAGTTTGAGACTTCAGGGAACTATGATTGCACGCTGCCCTCCAGTGTGGGTGACAGAGTGAGACCATGTCTCGAAATAAGAGGAAAAAAAAAGCACCTCTGCTTACAAATTAAGTTACAATAGTTCTTTTAAAGAGGCAACTCTTTGAGGCAACGCTAAAATATCAGCATCATGCATTGATGTAAAAGCAGAATCTAAGAATAAGAAACATTCCATAGAACCACTGAAGAGTGGGACAAAAGATTGGGGGCCGTCTGCAATGTCTCCGCATCTATATTACCAAAAATAACTAAGCTTTAATTTAGGTTTCTTGAATTCTTTTTGGATCCTTTTTGCATCCCCACATTTCAGAATACCTGTAGCAACCCACCAGGATCTATCAATAATAGAGTTCTGTCTGAACTGACCTAAGCCCTGAACAGAATTCAAAAGATTCTGAGGCTCCAGGATGTAATCAGATTAATCAGACCATTTCAATACCTCTAATTTCAACAATTAAGCAACTAATCAGGATTTTAAAAGTGCTCTTGCTTCTGAATATGGCCAAAGAAGACTCTTTGGTATTAAACTTAATACTGTACAAGACTATTATTATAACTCTTACCATACATCACTGCTTCCATGCAAGTTTCTCAGATGCAACGAGAATCAATCGGTTCACCTACTTTGCCTTCACGTCTTCCTCTAACTCAGTGGTTCTCAACCTTCCTAAGGCCACAATGTGTTTTCATTGTTTAAAAGGGGTCATGACCCACAGGTTGAGAACCGCTGCTCTAGCTCCCTTCTACCATCCCCTAGTTCCTCTTGCACTGGAAGCCTATATTTGTTGCTTTTATGTTAGGAGAATTACAAAATTATTTATGAGTAAATATAGTTTTAGAACTTTGAAATACTTAGGCGACCATACCTGAGTTTTGGGGTTCTGTTACATGTGTTAAGTTGAAGTGACATTCTTTTAGCTAAAAGTGACGCTCATGTTCCTACCTGATAATACAAAGGAAAATTGGTTTTTTGCGGGGATTTTTTTGTCGGTGGTGGTGGTAGTGGGGTTGTGTGCTGGTTGGTTGGTTGTGTGTTTGTTTGCCCTAGTACTCGCCTCCAAAATCTTTTCTCTTTCATTGGAAGAGAGAGCACACTTTCTCTGTCATGGAGTTGTATTCTAAAGCCAGAAAAATTATTCAGCCACTTGGTAGTTAGAAAAGTGACACAATTAAGAATCAACATCCACATTAGATGTGGGTCTCAATCATATTGGAAAAGCAGATTTTGCTTTGCAAGTCTTCAAAGTGGTCTGAAAGGCTGTCACTCTGCGCCACCTGCCATCAGTCCCTATATCAAAACACATTTGCCCTTTTCTTTTTTTTTTTTTTTTTGAGACAGAGCCTCAAGCTGTCCCCCTGGGTAGAGTGCCGTGGCATTACAGCTCACAGCAACCTCCAACTTCCTGGGCTCAAGAGAGTCTCTTGCCTCTGCCTCCCAAGTAGCTGGGACCACAGGCGCCCGCCACAACGCCTGGCTATTTTTTGGTTGCAGCCATCATTGTTGT
>CAUYTI010119608.1:0-22511 GCA_963575145.1 Galago senegalensis
GAGCAGGGATATGGGAGGAGGGAGGGTATTTGGGGGGACTTCACCTAATGTGCATGATGCAATGGTACATTTCAAAACTATTAAGAAAAGAGTATAATTGTGATGGATGTGTTACTTAGTTCAATGTAAGCATTTCACATTATGTGTCAAAACAGTACCCTGAACCCCATAAATGCATCAATGTGCAAAGTTATGATTTAATAAAAAATAATAATAAATTTATCCAAGACTAATAAAAACATATGGTCACACTATACAAAAAAACAAAAAAAGAGTCTGAGACCAGCCTGAGCAAGAGCAAGACTCCTTCTCTACCCAAAAAAGACAATCTAGCCAGGCATAGTGACCAGGGCCTGTAGTCCCAGCTATTAGGAAGCTGAGGCAAGAGGATGAGCACTGTCTCACTGAAACAATTTCTCAAACATATCTCAAAACTAATGTCTCAGCAAATAACTACTAAAATAAAAACTGTCATCCTGAAGTGCTTTGAACACAAAGAAAAAAGTATACTTAATTAGGTGTTAGGCCGAAATTGTGAGATACTGCACCTGCTTATCACTGAGGGGTTCAGAGTGTCATTCTTTGGTTCACCACTCAGCTGCCACATTCCAATCAGATCAGCCGCTAGAAATCTTCTTTTTAAAGTCAGGTTTAGTGGCCAGGCAATGTTTAGGGTCTCTAGGAGGCTGAGGTGGTGGGAGTTCAAGAACAGCCTAAGCAAGAGCAAGACCCCTCTCCACTAAAAACAAAAAATTAACCAGGAGCAGTGGCACATGCTTTTCGTCCCAGCTTCTTGTGAGGCTGAGGCAGGAGCTCCCTTGAGCCCTGGAGCTATGATCCTGCCCCAGTACTCTACCCAGGGCAAAAGACACAAATCCGTCTCAAACACACAAAAAAATCGAGTTTGCATGTGATTTTTTTAATGACATATTCTTAATTCTAGAGAATGTCAATTTCTCATCTGATGTTAATTCTCCAAATTGTTTTCAGTTTACTGTTTCCTCAAATTTAAAATGATCCGACTAAATCATCAAACAAAAGCTGTGTTAATCTCTCTGATCCATTCAGAATACAACTAGGGTCACACACATAAAGTTTGTTCATTCGCTCGTCCATCCATCCATGTTACTACAGAACAACCCTCCTCTCCCCGCCCCCCAAATGATGATAGTGAAGTGCTGGTGAGACTGCATGAATACTACAACTACCCCGTCTTGCCTTCAGATATTGGCATGCAGTGGTCTAGGGGTGGCAACCTATGCCAGAAATTAACTATTTTTGGTTTTGCAGGCCATTTAGTTTCTGTAGCAATTACTCAACTCTGCTATTACAGTAGCAAAGCAGCCACTGACAAGACATAAATCAATGTATTTATGAATGTATAGATGGGCCACTACTGTTCCCAATAAAAGTTTATTCAAAAAGAAAAAACAAAAAGGAGAACAGAGCAGATATGCCCCACAGATCACATAGTCTGCTGACCCTGAAGCAATCCCCAGAACCACTCAAAATTCTACAGATCCAAGATGGGGCATAAAACTATTGGGTTACATGAGACCAAAAAAAAAAGTATTATTCAAACATTACATACTAAAAAATAGCCATTCTATTTAGAGGAACTTCTCAAAGGCATTCAAACACAGCACCTTATGTGGCAATATACATAATAAAGGTACGAGCATTAAAACTTCAGCATTCCTCTGCCACCTTCAGAAACTTAAAAGACAGTAAAGATAGAATGGAAAGAACAAGGGCTTTCTGTTCTGTTTAAAAACTCTGCTCTTTCACATCATACCTCTACAATCACAAGCAAGCCATCAATGTCCTCATCCATCAATGAGGTTATTATATAAGGTAATCCTACACTTTGTAGAGACAGCGTTATAGATAACTTGGTAACAGGTATAAATGTAAGTGTTTGGTTTAGTACAAGGACGACAAACAATGATTTAAAAACCAATTAAATCCCCTAAGATTTTTTTCATGTAGAATTAATTTTAACCACCACACCCAGCCCTGCTTAGTTTTAAAGAGTACAAAAGTGTTAAGAATAGTAAAGTATTAAAAGACAACCAGTATATTAGGGCCTAAGCAAATACTATTTGAATTATAACTTAACCATGAGATTACAAAATATTAATGGCAAGTATTTTGAAAAATACAAATAATGAAACATAACAAGGAAGATACAGGACTAAGTATAAGTTCTACTGACAATGAATTCTTTGGGCCAGAGCAAACAGGAGGAAAAGCACTGTCTCCAAGTTTGCCAACACTGGTTAATGTTCGCCACGCAGGGAATGGTAACAAAGCAGTGAGCAAGAAAGGCCGTGCCTATTTTTAAAACTAAGAGAAACTGAGCCTGTATTTTAACTCTCTGAGATAGTAAGGACATCTGGACACCAAAAATCAACCAAAAATGCTATCATCAAACATGTCTTCTCCTCGCATTTTGTAACAATTCTAAATCATAATCTAATTCACAGGAAAACGAAAAAATACAGGGTAATGGAGTATTTATATTTTAAAAACAAATTTATAAAACCATCTGTAAACAGAATTACATGTACAACTCAATTTTCTTAGCTTTCCCCAGTTCCCTAATGGTAACATCAAAGGAACCAACAATTCCACCAACAGCAGAGGGTCTGTGCTCTGAGAATGGGCTCTCCATTAGCAATGCCCCACTCACCTGAGAGAGTACACACCATGAAGAAACCCAAGACTCTCTAAGAGAACAGGAAGAAATGTAATTTACAGCCCACACTCAGCTGAAAGCCTCGTTAAACAGAAGGTTGACTGTATTCTGTGCGTTGTTTTTTTTGTTTTTGGAGAAAGGGTCTTGCTTTGTCGCCCTGGTTAGAAAGTGGTGGTGTCATCTTAGCTTGGTGTCAGCATAGCTCACTGCAACCTCACATTTCTGGGCTCAAGCACTGCTCCTGCTGAGACCCTCCTCCCTGGGACAATCCAAGATGTTTGTGCTATCTCTTTCTGAGATAGTAAGGACATCTGGACACCACATGTCCACTGTGTGCCACAGTGCCTGGCTAATTTGACTTTTTTGCAGAGACGGGGGTCTCACTAGAAGCCAGGATGGTCTCCAACTCCTGCCCTCAAGTGATCCTTTGGCCTCCCAGAGTGCCAGGATTGCAGGCATGAGCCACCGTGCCCAGCACTGACCTTTTTTTTTTTTACATTTCTGGTTAATATGAGATATGGCTACATTATTTGCATTTTTTTAATGACCGTAAGATACAACAAAACTGGAAGGAGAAAGAAGAGACTGGGGGAAATGAAAAGGTGGGGAGAAGAGGAAGGAGGAAGAAACCACAAGTTTTAATCAACCTTTCTACTAGAGACTGTTGACACTGAACGTTAGTCCTTTACATTAAGTCACTGTTAATTCAACAACTCTGGAACTAAACTTGCTAAAATACATCAGTAAATAAAACAAAGATCCCTGAACTCACAGAGCTTAAATTCTAGCAGAATCTGGGAGGAAAGAGTATTGTTAGAAGGTAACAAATACCTTGAAAAGAGAAAAAGTGCAAGCATGACAAAGGGATTCAGAAGGGTAGGGGCACGGGAAGGCATCCCAGGTTGCAATATCAAGGTAGAATGGCCAAGCCAGGTAGAATGGCCACAGCAGGTTATTAAATATTTCATTTACAAGGTGGCAGGATTTTCGGGAAGTTATCCTATGTTCTATTTTCTGCACGCAGGTCATCATGTACGAGGATGTGCCTTACCTGGGTGTACTGTTGGAAGTCATAAGCAGGACATCCATATTCACAAGATAGATAATTTGTTTCCATTACTCTAATTTTTTCTCTGCAATATCTTCCCTTACATCACCCATAGATTGTAAAGCTATAATTTCTAGGAGAGATAATAAGAGTTTTAAGCTGACTGTTTTTTTTAGCATTCTTATATTATTAGGTCATCATTAAAGTTACCAAATGTTAAAGAGAAGATATGCTAAGAAACTCATAAATGTTGCCTAGAGTTTGTCCAAATTATTTTTGGTACAGAAATTCTTACAAAGTTAACACCAAAGAGCTTTTTGAACTTTTTACAAAACACATGATACTGAAAATAGAAAAACATCACTAAAATAAAATATCTAATCACCTTAGCCCTCAATCCAGTTGAGATAGCAGACTTACAGTGTGCCTGGTACTACACACCTCCCATCATGACCTCAAAATATCTTACTACGTAAAAATAACAAAACACAAACTCGGACACAGCCAAAACTTCTCGGCGGATTAGGGGAGAACGGAATCTTCCTCTGTTGCCCAGTCTAGAGTGTAGTGGTCTCTGTCAGCCTCAGTCCCAGCAATCTCAAACTCCTGGGATCAAGGGATCCTCCTGCCTTAGCCTCCCAAGTACCAGCATACAACAACAGGCCTAGCTAATTTTTCTACTTTTAGTAGAGATAGAGTCATGCACTTGTTCAGTTTGGTCTCAAACTCCTCAGCTCGAATGATCCTCCTGCTTCAGCCTCCCAGAGTGCTAGGGTTGTATGTGTGAACCACCATGCCCATGCCCAGCCCCCAAACTTCTTAAAATGCTTGGTTTTTGTTTTGTGGGTTTTTCCCCCTGATTGTGTTCAATATTCTTTAGAAAAATAAAGAGGCAGCAAGGGAAACTAGTTTATTAAAAATGTACAATCCTTGAACTATAGAGATGGGTAGAGACTTTTCAGTAACTTTAATTATAAATTCTCAGGAATAAATGATTGCATTTCTATAATAAGTACCCACTATCACACCTGAAAACAGTTCTGGATTCTAGTAAGTATTAAATGAGATGGGACAGGAGTGATGGGAGTGTAATGGGGAAAGGGAGGAGGATTTTGGAAGGGAGGGAAGTGTGACAGTAAAATCCCAGGGAACAAGATAAGCCAGAATCCTTCTTCCAGATGAGATCCATGAGAGGAAAAGACATTACTCATAAAGAGGATGACAATCTATCACATGTATGCTTCTCCACTGATCCCGATCTCATGTCAGAGGTAACCATTGGTTGACAAGAACTACTTCTGCCAACTCAGACCCAAACAGAAGAATTCCCAAAACCAGGGATTTGTTCACTGAGGAGGACACATGACTGAGGGACATAGCAGGTGGCACCAGACCAGACACAGCAGCAGGACATACAAGACCTACAATCCAGGGGCTACTGTCTATATCTCTCCCAATACCACCACCATCACCATGGCCCATGTGGTGGGCAAGGGGGTCAAGAACAAATAGTGCACAGCTACCCTGGCTTAGAAACATCATTGCCCACCCAAGCAGCAGCAGCATCTTATAAATGTCTCGTGAACCCAACTCATCAAAAGATAAGCTCAGTTCTAAATGTTAGAATGGGGGACTAGGAGATAGGCTGAGGCCAGGTGCAAGGGAGGCAGAGTGGCTGCAGGTGTTAAAGTTAACCATGCTCAGGCAGCAGAAGCAGGAGGGGCTCAGAACCACAGGAAGGACCAGCATCAACAAGCTTGTCAGCTATCTCTGTCACCCCCCAAGATCTTTATTATTTAAGATTATTTAAAGATCTAAGATCTTTAAATTATTTAAGATCTAATTATTTAAGATCATTTACAGTGTGGTTTTAAAATGTCTCTGCCCTTGAAATCACCATTTCTGAGACAGTCATATAAAGTATGAAAATGGGAAGGAACCCAATTCCTCCCTTCAATTTGTAAAAAAAGAGCTGCCCTCTTTCAAGCTCCCTCCCTCACTCCCAAGCAAGTGTTCTTTTGCTTTCAATAAAAGCTACTGCTTGGTTGGCTTGCATGGTGTTCTGAAATTCTTTTCTCTCTACAGTCACCAAGAACCTAGAAAAACCTCCACTTGGAAGCTGATAATGTACGAATGTGCCTTATCGACCCACCGTGAATTCATTCACTCCCATTGCAGATGCAGTTCATGTCGGGGGTCACTATGCATGCCCTGTGTTGGGTGGTGACACTGCTGACATCCTGCCCTCAGGTTTCCAATCAATCAGAGCTAAACATTAAACCAAGGTCATTTGCCCATAGGAGGAGAAAGGGTTTGTTGGGTCCTTTCTTCACAAGGTACCTGGATCCTCATCCCAACTCTGCTTTTAGGGTGCCAGTAGTCTTAGGTCTATGACTTAAGCTTCTATGTGACTGACTCACTTCCTCTAAGCAATGATGGGATTTTACTGGGTTGGGTTCTGAGATAATTTAAACTAAAGCCTTTTTAAAAGTTAAGAGCTAGGCTCACAGAAAACCAAGCCCTCAAAAGAAAGAAGAAATTATCTCTTGCCTTCTGAAAAAAAGGAAACATATAAAATCAAGCCAAAAAAACCCTAAAAATACCTATAAATAGCACAGAAAATCTGTTTTGATAACACGTTAAAAAAAAGTTAAAGAGAAGCTGTCCAGTTCAATGCCCTTTGTTTTATACAGAAAGAGACTGAGGACCAGAGGCTGAATCTACTAACCAAAGGCGGGAGAATGAACACTCCACTGCTCACCGGCTGTGCACTTGGTATCATTTAAACCTCAATTCTGTACAGCAGGTAGCGTTGTCCTGTTTCAGAAACAAGTTAACTGAAACTCAGAGAAGTTCTTACACCAAAATCATAGGCAGAATATGTGAACATCAGATACCAGAGCTGAGATTCTTTTTTTTTTTTTTCTTTTTGAGACAGGGCCTCAAGCTGTCCCCCTGGGTAGGGTGCCCTGACATCACAGCACACAGCAACCTCCAACTCCTGGGCTCAAGCATTTCTCTTGCCTCAGCCTCCCAAGTAGCTGGGACTACAGGCACCCACCACAATGCCCGGCTATCTTTTGGTTGCAGCCATCAATTATTGTTTGGCGTGCCCAGGCTGGATTCCAACCCGCCAGCTCAGGTGTGTGTAGCTGGTGCCTTAGCCACTTGAGCCACAGGCGCTGAGCCCAGATCTGAGATTCTTAACCACCCTCCACTAGATTTCCTGAGTCTCTTTTCAAAGGCTTTGTTATGCAAGAAATATTTACTTACTGTAATAGGACCACCATAAAAAAATTTAATGACTGTCAAAATACCAATGACATTCTTCACCAAAATAGAAAAGATAACCCTAAAATGCATATAAAACCACAGAGGACCATAAAGAGGTGGCCTTCTTGAGCAAAAAGAACAAAGGCATCACACCATCTCATACCCAATTATACCACAACATTATAGGAATGACAACATCATGGTACTGGCATAGAAACAGGCCCAATGAATAGGAACAGACAGAACAAAAATAAATCTACACACTTACAGTCAGCTAATTTTTCCTGAGGATTCTATCATCAACTGAGATGTGGTTCCCTTACATGGAGGAAAGGGGCCCTACATGGTGGTGAGGTTAACCAGTCCAAGGCAGCCCACCAACTCACAGAGCCATGCCAAACCCACACAGAAACCACTGGTAACAGACTTCACCCAGGCACACAGCCCAAGCAGAAACACACACACAACACTCCCAAGGAACTGCTCACACATGGACACACACACAACACTCCCAGGGAACTGCTCACACACAGGTGGACACACCCACAACACCCCCAAGGAACTGCTCACACACAGGTGGACACACCCACAACACCCCCAAGGAACTGTTCACACACAGGTGGACACACCCACAACACTCCCAAGGAACTGCTCACACACAGGTGGACACACACACAACACCCCCAAGGATCTGCTCACACACATACACATAGCTCCTGAGACTGCAGGTTGTGCCCCCTGCAAGGAAGCACCTCCAAGAACAGAGCAGCCTACAGGCACACAGGTGGCACAGTCCTTCAGGTCAAAGGGCCTGCAAGTTTTCCGGAGACACACAGCCCCAATTCAGTTTTGAGGCAGCATCCATCCCATGGTGTGTCCTATTGGCTCCTGACAAGGTGTCTTTGTCCTGGTCTCCCCGCCTCCACTCTCGGGATGCAATGGCCATCTGCTGGAATGGCTCACAAGGACAAACCAGAGCCCAACACCAATGCGTGGCCACAGAGGCTCCCACTTCCCAGCATCCCTAGGGAACCACAGCAGTCACTGACAGGAGGCTCCAGACCCCTGCCAACTATTATTTACAAAGGTGCCAAAAACACACAGGGAGAAAACCTCAAAGGCTTCAGCAGTGAAGTACGTAGCACTTTTTCTAGGATGAGTTCATGGCCTAGAGAAGTCAGCCAGCACCCTCACATTCACAGCAGCGTTATTCCTAACAGCCACAGTCCAGACTCACCCCAGGGTCCATCAGTGCATGAATGGCTAACAAAAATGCGATACATATACACAATGTAATACTGTCTAGTCATAAAAAAGAATGAAACCTCACAACAATATGGATGTAACTGGAGGACGTTAAGATAAGTGAAATAAACCAGGCGCAGAAAGAAAAATACTACATTGTGAGATCTTAAAAAGTCAATAACGAAGTTGAAATAGGATGGTGATTACCAGAGGTTGCACATCAATGTGGGAGAGGAGGACAGGGAGATGTTGGTAAAAAAATACGTTATTACAATTACAATGAGATGGGAAGAATGAATTTCAAGAGATCTACTGCACACAAGGTGACTAGAGTAATAATGACATATAGAGTACTCTTAAAAGACATAAGAGTTGGTATTACCTGTTCTTTCCACAAAAACAACTATGCAAGTAATGCGTTTGACAATTAGCTAGATTTAACTATTCCGTAATGTCTGTGTACTTTCAAACTCTATTGTACACGATAAAAATATAGTAATGTATCTTTCAATTAAAAAAATTGAGTTTTGACTGACTGATTTTTGAGACCTGGTGGCGTGCAGTGGCATCACTGTAGCTCACAGCAACCTCAAGCTCCTGGACTTAAGTGAGTCTCTCATCTCAGCTTCTGGAATAGCTGGTACTATAGGCACCCCCCACCACACTGGGCTCATTTTTAAATTTTTAATGGAGATGGAGGACTTTGCCATGTTGCCTCAGCTGGTTTCAAGCTCTTAGCCTCAAGTGATCCCCCTGCCTCCCAAACTGCTAGGATGAAAGGTTGTGTGCCATCCACCACACCCAGCCTTAAAAAGTTTTTTATTTTTTGACTTTTAAATAAAAGTTGTCACTTCCCTGAAGGACAGGAAATCTATACCTACATTTTCTCATTGTTCCAATAGCATAGAGTCAATACAGTGAGAATCTTGGGCGCCCACCAGAGGACAGTATAAGTCCACTGAGCAATAAATAGTATATGTTTTTTTTGTTTTTTTTTTTTTTACCATCCATTCCAAACCAGTTTCCAAATACTTTTGACATAGAGTATTACGTACAACTAATAAATTCTTGAACCACCATGTGGATTTAACTGTTTACAACGTAAGGTGACATATATAAATCAGGCACTTCATCTAATTAGATCAAATTTACTTAATTTACAAACCCAGTACTCATGTGTAATACTCCTCCTTTTGGAGGTTTACCTAGGAGTCTTGAAGACACAAAAGCACTATAGCCCTTTCTGCAGCGCAGAGCTGCTTACGGTGGCCCAGTCCTTGGACTGACTTACCACTGCTCATTACCAGGCCCCACAGCCTGAAAGTCATTCCTAATTCTTTTTGCTGTCTCCTTTGTCTGCCACAATCTTTTAATTTTGTCAATCTGTCTTCCTAAATATCTCTGTGATGCCCACCTGACCCTTCCTTCGATCATCCTGTCCACACTCCTCATTCTCTTCCCCTGCAGCTGCGATGGAGTCTAAAACTTGAATTACTTCAAATGAATTCCCAAATTTATAAGTGAATATCACTTGTATCTAAAACTTCCGATTTTAATTTTTTTAGTTTTGAAGCAAAAGAGCAATGCTGAGTTTTCTTTGTTGAAGCAATGGTTTAATGAACTACTCAGATAACAACTATTTCAATGACTTTAGCCTCCCTACTAACAGACTTCCAATTCTGCTCAGGGTAGCAACAGAACCAGGTAAATTCTTGCCTTCCTAGCCATTCTTGTTGTTAGCAGTTCTGCCAGTGAACTGGGGGTCAGGGGCAACTTTCTGCTTTCCTAAAATTTAAGAGGAGAAGCAGCATTTCTTCGGGCTTAAACATTAAGCCTCCTGCACCACAGCCACTTTTCAACCAAGGTGATAAACCCAGGTAAATGTAGGGCACTAAGGATAAGAAGAAACAAAACCAAAGCCAGCACCTTCCTACCTCACCAGTTATTTAAAATAGTGTTGGTTACTCAAGGCCAATCGGAAGTCATTCTCTACCCTGTGGATGCCCCCAAGGATTTCAAACTCACTATTGTGTCAATTATGTCCGTCTCCTACCTCACACCTGTTCCTCTTCTCATATTCCCTACCTCTGTGTGTGGCTCCATACCCACTCTCTAAGCCGCCCCAACTAGAAAATAGGGCTCTTTTCTCCCCCCATATTGCCTATAGCTAATCAATCACCAAATACCATAATTTTCTATTTCTAAGGTGCTACTTCACATGTTATGTTTTTAGTTCCCCAAACGCCTCCTAAATTTCACATCACCCACCCCTTACCTATGCTTTACTACCGAAGGTACAGGTCTTAAAAGATGCTTTATTCAGGCCGGGCTCTGTGGCTAAGGCCTACAATGCTAGCACTCTGGGAGGCCGAGATGGACGGATTGCTTGAGCTCAGGAGTTCGAGATCAGCCTGAGCAAAAGTGAGACCCCTGTCTCTACTAAAAATAGGAAAATTGAGGCAGGTTGCTGTGAGAGATGATGTCAGGGACTCCACCCAGGGTGACAACTTGAGACTCCAACTCAAAAAAAATTTAAAAACCCAGAAAAAAACTCCTTATTCAGCTTTACAATGTTAATGCTTAGAACAGTGCCTAGAGACTATGTTAAAATGCAACCCTCCCACAAAAGTAGTAGTGGTTAAAATGAAGACCTTATTTCTACAGGTACTATTAAAATCAATGGCCATTAAATTGTTGAGTTGTTTTCACTCCCCCACAAAAATCAATTTCAGGAAAAATTAAGATAAATGTTAGCCTAAAGCAAACCATATATGAAATTCAAAATAAGGGAAGTATAATTTTTGTAGGTAAAGCATGAGAACTATGACCAAGTATTAACCTCCACACTTCACTCTGAAGTACTGTGCACCAAAACACAGTATTGTTAACTATCACAGTAAAGCGTTCAATGTATCACTATTCTGTTACAAATGCAGATGTGCAAATTTAAAAACATAATCTTTGCTCTTGAAGGCTTTACCATAGTTTCGATCTTTTAAAGTACAGGTTTCATTTTGATCATGTTGATTCCTTAAGGTCAAAGCTGAGAAACTGGAAAGGCAGAGGAGAATTACAAAAAAGAGAAACTAGTATTAACAGCCTCAAGTTCACTGAGAAGGGTTTTAAGGTTTGCTATTTTTCCTTCCTATTCTATAGGTAAGGAGAGTGATGGGAACCTAGTCAGACTACTCGAGGAAATCAGAATTCCAGTCCCTTGGAATAAGCAGGGACTCCCTCCACAGCATGAGAGTTTGAAAGGGACAAGGATGAATTTGCTCTCCTGGCATTCCACCCCTGGAATCTGAAAGAATATGGATGCCCCTTGTATGTTACTGTAAGGAAGCTCTCCATGCATTTTCAAATCATCTAGGTTTACTGATGACTACTATGATAGGATCCTAACCAAAGGTAATTGTATCCCTACTTCATCCCTTCCATCAAACATTTTCACTTCCTGCTAATCCTCTTCCTAATAATCGTTATATTTTTCATACTTGTAACCACACCAAATTCCTTAATCCTCCTCATGCTCATTTAATGCCAGGCCATATCATCTGTAAATCTTACAAAATCCATATTCAAACAAAATGTCTACTTTAAAAAAATAAACAATTATCGATTACATCAGGGCATTTATTTATTCAATAATATTTACACTGGCTTCCATTCCATATTCACCTGTTCTTTGCCAAATGCTAGGAAATAAAGGAGAGAAAACAACTCAGAACTATGAACAGAACACAGTGCAACTCTATCACTCTCTGAAGATAAAACAACAGCCAATTCTTCACCTCTCTAAACCTTAACCTCATCTGTAAAATATGGATTGTAATGCTATCTTCTCTCAAAGGAATGCTGTCATGTTCACTAACTAAGATAATGCACATCAAGCTTATAATACTACCTGGGATATAAGAAGTAGGTAATCAGAAATCTGGCTCTCCTGGGGAAAAGAGGGGTGAAGGAGCAGACACCCCCCCAAAGTCAGTGGTGCCCACCTTAATTCTGTCCCAAATGATTGCTCACACACCAATCGGAACTTTGGTCCACCTGCAGAAGGACGCAGAAGACACTAGCCTGGGACCAGGTACAAGAGTCTTGAAGGTAAACTAGAACAGCCTTGAGACACATTACCATGTCACTGGCTTACATCTGCACTGTGTCCACACCCCCAGTGGGCCCTGAGTCATCTCATAACAACAAATTTTAGTACCTTTTCCCCTCTTACTACCATGGAAGTGATGAATGTGTACACTAAAATGAAAAAAAGGAGAGACTTCTTCCCTAGTTGTACCTGGTTGTTACCTACCAATGGTAAGAACTCCTGTTTGGGTTCTTTTGGTCGTTGCCATTGTATGATTTGAATGTATGTCACATTTCATCAAGACATTATATGGAACACTTAATTTAAAAGCTAAAAGGAGACAATCAGGATGACTCACCTCCAATGGGCTCAGGGAAGGTCCAGCTGCACAGTAAGACTCTGCTTCCAAGGTGACCTCCGAACCACCAGGTAGGCCTGATCCAAACAGCACAAAAGGGAACCACCGGCCATAACCTGGGCCTCTTTACCTCCTTCTGTGTAAGCCTATCTTTCTCTTCCTCAATCAACTTTGTTTCACGCTTGCCTTACTTTGGCAGGTCTGGTCATTTTCGACTAAAAGCACTCTAAGAACAGAGGATATAGGCAACTGCCTGAATTACGACATTTTAGGACAAAGACAAGCTGCCTTGAAACCCAACAAATTCCACTTTATATCTACGTCAATGACTGGAAGAACTATTTCTATTTCTTTCAAAAGATCAAAGAAGTGGTACTGAAAAGCAGAAAGTTTTAGTGGGAAGGAATAAGACTGACTGTCAACCAAGAACTACTTAACACTGTGACCCCAACAATTTGCTCTTTTTCATAAAGTGCAAGATGGTGAGGAATTATGAACCCGGAGCCTGGAGCCAACAGCCTTTATAGATCTCTTCATAATATCTGAATTGTGGCTTGCTTTCCTTTCCTCACTGCTCTCAGCCAGGAACTCTAGACATATTTGTAGAATGCTCTAGCAACGACTAACCCACACTCTAAGAAACTGATTCCATTCCAGGTTAATACAGAGGTCCAGATCCAAGAGTCTGTTCTTTCAAAACCACTTGATCTTTTCAGAGATCAAGACTCTTTTCAGAGTCCCTAATGTGCTCAAGAGTTTAGTAAGAGTCCATTGAAGGACCATGCATTGTCACCCAGGATTTTACATTCTAACAGAGGAGTGAATGGTCTTCACCCAGGATTTTACATTCTAACAGAGGAGTGAATGGTCTAATTACACCCTTACTACACAAGCAAAAACAAACTTCTAGAATTACTTCAATCTCCAAGTCTCTAAGGAATTCTCTGAATGAATAAAATAACCTAACCAAGTCTAATCCTACTCAGATCTAAATTCCCAGACTGAGGTGCAAGTCCACAAGCAGGGCACAAAGGAGTATCAGATCTATATTCCAAGTATACACACGAGGGCCCTGTAGCTTATCATCCACTTGTTCCCAATGTTTCTCCTACCCAATAAACCTAACTTTCTGCACTCTCAGATTGTCTTTATGTGAGTTTACAATGACTTCCTATCCTGAGGCATCATCAAAGAACACATTTCATCAAGACAGAATATGGAACACTTAATTTAAAAGTTAAAAGGAGACAATCGACAGTGTCTCACGCTAATACATCAAGAACAACAACAAATCATACAATGGTAACGACCAAAAGAACCCACACAGGAGTTCTTACCATCGCAGGTAACAGCCAGGTACAACTGGGGAAGAAGTCTCTCTTCCTTTTTTTTCATTTTAGTGTACCCATTCATCACTTCCACAGTAGTAAGAGGGGAAAGGTACTAAAATTTGTTGTTTTGAGATGACTCAGGGCCAAGAAATGAACTTCTTTTTTTACACAGACCATAATTATTAACTACATGTCTTTTACACACTAACCTTGGGGGGACCTTTAACACTGATTCTGATGACTCACAACGACCCTGTAAGGTCCTTTCTCATTTAGACTAAAAATCTGATTATGGTATTTTTTAATATTTTTTATTAATTAATTAATTTATTTGAGACACACTCTCACTACATCACCCTGGGTAGAGTGCAGTGGCACCACAGCTCACAGCAACCTCAAACTCCTGGGCTTAAACAATTCTCTTGCCTCAGCCTCCCAACAGCTGGGACTACAGGCGCCCACCACAATGCCCGGCTATTTTTTGGTTGCAGTTGTCACTGTTGTTTAGCAAGCCCAGGCCAGGCTCAAATCCACCAGCCTCGGTGTATGTGGCTGGCACCCTACGCACTGAGTAGGCCCTGAGACTGATTATGGTATTTTTGTACAAAGGCATAACTAGATTCTTACGCAAAATAAAAAGGGGGTAAGACTTTACAGAAAATCTGTTTGGGAATGCTCTTAGTTATCAGGCTTCACTCCATGTTACGCTATAAAATACCACAGTTTTTGTCCATTCAGGAACTATTTACTGAGAGCCTACTACTTGCCCAGCATCCTTTCTTGTGCTAAGGACAGAAGTTTAAAAAGAAAAACTCCTTGACAGTGATGCCAGGTATTCTAGTGGAGGAGGACAAATTTGTCACATTGTAACACGTGGAGAGTGTCTTACTCTCTCGATTTCTCAAACTAAACTTTTATTTTAAAAAAAAAAAGGATCAAGAGAAACTTAGGTTTTAGCCCTGAAATTCGGGTGTACTGACTGCAAATGTCAGACAGTAATTCCAGATAACTTAAGAAAATGGGATTTATTCCAAGTATTCCCTCATAAAAACAAAGAAAAACCTGTATAATCAGATTTTAATAGAAAAGAAACCACATCAGCGCAATGGGCCAAGAATATTTATACTCCACCCAATGAAGTTTATTCCTGGAGCTGTTTTAACAACTGTCCTGACAGGACTGTTGAAATTTGCCATTCCCTACCCTGCGATACACTGCTGGCCTAGATTCTGGTCTAGGCAACAGCACTGGTTACTAATTTTGAAGATCATTTCAGTTCATAGTTCTATGACCATTTATTGTTCTTCCAAGATCAACTGCCAGATTTGGATGGCTGGGTCTCCATAAGCTCCAGAATCAACACATAACATACAGAAACATTCCCCAAAATCCTTAGGCCTGTATTTCAACCTCACTCTCTTTCTCTAAGGTGGTTTAGTATAGTGCTTTCACAGCTCTTTTCTTCCACCAAGACTTGGTATTTGTTACCTCAAATATCAGGGAAAAGAGAGTTGGAATATCTTCCTGAAAAAACCCCTAAAGTTTCCGAGGCAAACTGTCTAAAAGCCACTCCAAGTGCTGTGCAAGGTGAATTACGCTCCACCGAGTTATCTCACCAACCTTTATTTAATAACGGTCACATCCTAGTGCCGACTCAGAGTGGCATATGCAACTATAAAGGCTGCACAGAATTGCTAGCCTTACTCCTACTCACTTCCCAGCCACATCCTTCCCTACGTTGCGACAGGACAGGTTTGTTTCCAACTATGCCTCCTTTAATTCAATATTCTTCTTCCAACAGCTTTCCCTTTTCCTCTCCTCCTATCTAGAGCATGCTGGTTTTCCAAGATCCAGCTTGGCAGGCTTCCTCCTAAGAGCTTCCCTTTCCACTCCGTCCTGTCACTCATGTTTCCTTTCCCTGCTGATTGCTGATTACAGGCTGGTCATTTCAGTCCGGAAGCAGGGTCCAAGTGGGTTAAATAACTTACCCCAAATCACACCACCCAATAAGCACTACTGGACTACAATCCAGAACAGGAGTCCTAAAACTTTTTAAACAGGGGGCCAGTTCACTGTCCCTCAGACTGTTGGAAGGCCGGAATGCGGGCCCTGGGATGAGTCAGCTGCTAAGCAGGACAGGCAGTGGCAGCCAAAATACCTGGTGGGCCAGATAAATGTCCTAGGTGGGCCGCATGTTGCCCATGCGCCATAGTTTGAGGACACCTGATCCAGAACTTCAAACTCAAACTCCAAAGCTCACCTGTTCTTTTAACCTCCTCACTCTTACCCAACTGACAGTTGGCCTGGGGTATATAGTCTAAGATGCCTCCTAGAGCTTCCAGCAGGCTAAGTCTGCGAGGATTTGAAGGGCCAAGATCAGAGAAAGGAGAATTGCTGTGAAGACACAGCATAACCAATGTCAACCACACTGAATTGACAAGATGCCTTCACAGCGTTTTCTAGGGGATGAGTTGATCCAAATTCAACTGATCCCTCAGATCACAGGTTAAGTGCAATATTCTGCCCTCAAACGTTTTCAACAGTGTAAAACTCGTTAAAAGTGATTTCCCTCTTCCAAATTTACTATAACTGTAACCAATATCACATGGTATTGCATCTTAGTACTCTACATGTTATCTCATTCACTCCCAACAACATGAAAAGGCAGGAATTTATTAGTCATACTTTACAAATGGCCCTAAGATATTAACCAATTTGCTTAAATTTGTACATGTATGTACAATTATATTATACATCACAATATACTCGAAAAAGCTGGGCTTTAAACACTACATTATTACCTCCAAAGTCTATGCTCTTTAAATATAGTATACTGAAATTCTTTTCTAAGAATGAGAATTCAGGGGCCAGGCATGGTGGCTCATGCCTGTAATCCTAGTGCTCTGGGAGGTCAAGGTGACTGGATTGCTTGAGCTTACAAATTCAAAAGTTCAAAACCAGCCTGACAAGAATGAAACCTCATCTCTAAAAAATAGTTGGGTGTTGTGGCAGGCACCTGTAGTCCCAGCTACTCCGGAGGCTGAGGCAACAGAATCTTTTAAACCCAGGAGTTTGAGGTTACTGTGAACTATGACGTTACAGCACTCTACCCAGGGTGACAAACTGAAACTCTGTCTCAAAAAAATAAAAAGAGAGAGAATTCAGGACTCCTGATCCTTAATCCAGAATTCTTCCCATCATAATCTATGGTTTCTTTTCTCAGAGGATTCCATCCTTTTATTCCTTCAAAATCACAGTTAACATAGTCTGCATCTCATCTTGAGGAAACACACAAACATAAAGTAAGGAGAAGGCTTTAAACCGCTGAGGTCATAAAGGACCAAGAACGGCTAAGGAACTAGGCCAGATTAAAGACTAAAGAAATGTGATAACTGAATTCAACATGTGTTGGTAACTGGTAAAACTAAGCAACAGGAATATGAAAATTCATTTTGTTCATCTTTTATATTTTTTCAAACTTATTATAATAAAAGTTTAAAAATAAAAGCCTTCGTTGAGAAATTTTGCTAGATGTCAATCTTCTTCCTTTCCACAACCTACCTTCTCCAGAAATAATTAACAATTTGACTTTACACATCCTCCTTCCTTAAACAGTCTCCTTTTCCAACAATGGGCAATTTTTAAACCAGACTAAATTCATGTAGATTACAAATTACATGCATTAACTTTCTCTTTAAATACTAAACTCCGTGAGGGAAGAGGGTCTTAGCTGGTGATTAACATAAACTTTGTGGTCTAACAGGATCAAGCAGCACCTTTCATCAGCAGCTCTAAACGCTTTGGCACCTGGGAAGTGAAACTCACAGCCCCACTGTTCCTTGTGAGGTTTAAGGAAGGCAGGTCTTTTTTAAGGCCACCTTCATGTCTGACACATTTATAGATATTACAAGTGATTTAGAATGTTCTTTGCTTAAAGATATAAAATCCATGCAAGTTGCAACCAGTAAGGAGCCACAAGTTACTAGAAGTTCTGAAGAGAAGAGGCTTGAGGGAATCACAATACAAGAACAGTCTCGATCCTAATCCTGCAGATGAAGAAACTGAGTATTCCAATGAATCAATGCAAAGGTGAAACCACCAAGTGTTGAAACCTGAGCTACAATATTAGTAAGCAAAGTTTTACTCTATTAAAAGGAAGTATGCTTAAATTAAGGCACATTCGTACAACATTGATAAATTTACTAAAATGTTCCTTCTGAGCATTACCGTCAAATTTCCTTATTTTCTAACAGTGCGTTCACTAAATGGAATATATTGCTAGGTAGTATGGAGTGCACAATTAAAATACCACCCCTCCCAAAATAAGATGAGACAGACATGTATCTGCAACACAAGGTAGCTGTGACCACGTAAGCCTGTGTCAACGCATCTCGGAATTCAGACAAGAATGTCACTCAGGCTGGGTCACACAAAAGCTGATGTGACAGAACTAAGAACAGCATCAAGAAGCTCAGCTAGACCCTACAAACTGCAAAGTAAGGATCCAAAGACCTGAACATTATCATGGACGTGCCTCTAACATAGATTTCGCATGTGGCTCTCTACACACTGACAATGACACGGTCTGTCACCTAAGATACTACAAGCCCACTGACCCTGAAGCAACGACCCTGCTAGGATTCACCCTGTGGGGTTGGCTTTCTTGAAGCCCTCACTGTCAAGTGTGGGGAAGAGCAGAGCTCCTGTACCCTGGGCTTCCCGCAGACAGACGGAGCTAGAGAAGGCAGCTGCAAAAGCAACAGGTTCTTTAAATAGCAGCTCAGGCTACGCCTACGTGTAGAAAGACCACCAAACAAATATTAGTCTTTTCAGGCTCATTCCCTAAGACCAAAACTAGCATCAACAACGTCTTCACCTTCCAACTTTTATCGGCATTTCAAAAATTACAATGTAGATTATAACTGGAGAGGGACTCCAAAATAATGAATCCCTCCCAAAATTCAAGTGACAGAAGTGTCAAGCATTCTGAGAAGTCAGCTACAGGAAAACTCATGCAATGCTCCCAGGTTCAGTCCTCTACTGCACATTACGTGCCTTGTATTTTTCACTCGTGAGGAAGGGAAACTGAAGTCTATTAGAACCATGGAGAAAAAACTGAACAGAAGCAATCTTTAGGTGGCCCATCAAAAACAAAGAAATAAAAATATTAGTACGTATAATTGTTTTTAAGAAATGTATCATAACTCCAAGGAGAACTCCTCATGTTAAAACATTTTAAGTCTTACAAAGTAGCCTACCATCTCCACTTTAATGGATTTGCACCAAATGTTCGCTGAGCCATTCTTTCACCAACATCAGAGAAAGAAAGCTTTTGTTTGAAGCCAGTAACTGGAATAACCTTCAAATAGAGAAAGACTCTACAATTGGACAAACAAGATAAATGTTTAAAACACTGAACAGATTAAGCTTAAAAAGTTTTCCCTATTTAAAAAGATTATTACAAAAATCTCACATCAAAGAAAAAGACATCTAATTTTTCCTGTTCCCAGTTCTATTTTGAGCAATATAGTACTCTGAAGTTTGAGTCTTTTACCTAAGAAATCCTTAAATTATTCTATCTGAAAACCAGATGTTTAAATTCACTCATTTGCCTCAATCATATTAAATAATCATCAGGTTTTTCCAAACTTTAAAACATACGATTCAAACACACCCATCACAAAAGCACAAATAGGAGCCAGCAGGCCTTTTCCTGAGTACACGTGGGACAGTCTACTTGTACAAAGCAAGAACTTATTTCTCTGAATTAATAAAGGTATCTTCATCTTCCTGAAGGGAATGACAATGAAATTCCATTCACATTACCACAGCTTAGATTGCCCTAGAATTCACAATTCACACAAGCTTTTTTCAATTCACAATCTACCAGTCACAGTGATGTGAGACTAATACGTCATCATCGTCATTTTTCGTGTGTGGGACTAGAACTTTAATGTTTAGTTTTCATTTCAACTTTCACTTGCTGCTGTGGTATCTCATGTGGGGTACTCCAATACAATGACTCTCTCTCTCTAAAAGAGTAGAAATAGTCCTGTTTTAGCTAACCCAAAATTGAAATATTTCTACCACTTAATCCTTCAAGACAATAATTTCCGCTCACCATTCTGATACTTGATAGAAGTCTGGAAAAGAATGAACCCCAGGAGACAATCTTCACAAATACAAAAGTAAACTAGATTAAGCAAATGATAATGGCAAATTCAACTAATTGAGTTACTACAATAGATATCTCAGAACACCTCTTAAACAACCTTTGTCTCAAAGCCGCGATCTGTCTCTTCTGTACTTTTAATGATAACCTATCAATCAGCCTCACTTGAGCGTCTCTGATGAGGAGCGCCATTTTACAGAGTTAGCAGATAGTTTTAATTGTGTGAAAGTTCTTCTCTAGGATTCAATATATCTACTTTACTACTACTTACAGGCTTTGGAGCTACACAAAACAAGCTTAACTCGGCTCTACATTTTTTTAGCTACTGGAAGGCCTGTCTCCCAGTCTCTCATTCCCAATATTCTGCTTTCCATCTCAAAAATTTGCAACATAATTTCAAAACCTGCTCCAGTTTCTGTTCTCCTTCAAAAGATTCCTAAACTGTATTTTTTTTCAATACTTAGTAAAGTTATGCTCTTAATTTGGATAATGGGGTGGGAGTAAAACTTGAAATCTCTTCAACTGCTAATAAGAAAGTCTAGATAAACATTCACAAAAATCTATCATTGTAACTGAGGTGGACAAATGGTGCTGGGACAACTGAATGTTCACTGTGAAAGGATGAAGGGGGCTGAGCACAGTGGCTCACGCCTGTGATCCTAACACTCTGGGAGGCCAAGGCAGGTGAATTACTTAAGCTCAGGAGTTCAAGACTAGCCTGAGCCAGAGCGAGACTGTCTCTAAAAAATAGCCAGGGGTTGTGGCAGGCACCTATAGTCCCAGCTACTCAGGAGGCTAAAGCAAAAGGATCACTTGAGCCCAGGAGTTTGAGGTTGCTATGAGCTATGACGCCATGGCATTCTACACAGGGGGACAAAGTGAGACTCTGTCTCCAAAAAAAAAAAAAAAAAAGATTGAAATTTGCACCCAGTTTCATACCACATAAAAACTTATGGCTAGGAACAGGGGCTCATACATTAATCCCAACACTTTGGGAGAGAGAAGAATCATTTGAGGTCAGTAGCACAAAACCAGCCTGGATAACACAGTGAGACTCCATCTCAGGTGGAGGGAGGGAATCTTAACAATTAGCTGCATCTGCTGACATGTGCCTGTGGTCCCAGCTACTCAAAAAGGCTGAAGCAGAAGGCTCACTAGCACCCAGGAGTTTAAAGTTGCAATGAACCATGACTGTGCCACTGTACTCTAACCCAGGCAACAAAGTGAGACCCTGTCTTTTTGGAATAAAGAAAAATAATATCACAAAATGGATCAAAAACCTTTGAAGAAAATACATAGGTAAATATTTAGGATTAGGCAAAGTTTTCTTTGACAAAAGACAACTTATAACAAAGTTTTCTTATGACAAAAAAAAATATACAAGCCACAGGGGGAAAAAAATAAACTGATGTCAAAATTGAAATCCTTTTAACTTCAAAGGGCACTATCAAGGAAGTGAAAATACAACTAGAGAATCGGAGAAAAGTCTGTAAATCACACGGGATTTATATCTAGAGTATATGCAGAAGTATTACCAAAAAAAGACAAATCAATTTTAAAACCTGAACAGATACTCTACTAAAGGAAAATACACAAGTGGACAATAACCATATGAAAATATGCTCAGTATCACTAGCTACTGGGGAAATGCAAATCAAAGTCACCATGAAACCCACCCCACACCTGTGAGGCTAGCTCAGTAACAAGGGCTGGACGAGTGAGAGACAGAAGCCTGCACATGCTGTTGATGGGAACGTGAAATGATGAGTCACCTTGGAAAACAGTCTGGCCATCCAATCATTAGAACTTCACTAGAAATTATGCTACTAGAATTTCAAAAGCATATTTCATATAAAATTGGTATGTGTCATTGTAAAATTTCACAAGAATGAAAAAATACATCAGGATGTGGTTCCTTGCTCAGGAGTTCAAGACTAGCCTGAGCCAGAGCAAGACTGTCTCTAAAAAATAGCCAGGGGTTGTGGCAGGCACCTATAGTCCCAGCTACTCAGGAGGCTAAAGCAAAAGGATCACTTGAGCCCAGGAGTTTGAGGTTGTATATATGTATATATGTGTATGTATATATCACCAACGACTATAATAACTCAGTTTTAAATTCTAGGAGGCAAACAGAATAGCCAGTATACTTGACACGCCAAAGAAAAGTGCCGGTGGTTTTCTTTTTTTTTTTTTTTTTGAGACAGAGCCTCAAGCTGTCCCCCTGGGTAGAGTGCCGTGGCATCACAGCTCATAGCAACCTCCAACTCCTGGGCTCAAGCGAGTCTCCTGCCTCAGCCTCCCA
>CAUYTI010119609.1:0-57889 GCA_963575145.1 Galago senegalensis
ACAAAACCAAAAAAAAAAAAAAAAAAAAAAAAAAAAAAACTAGACTGTTTCAAAAAAAAAAAAACTGTAGAAAACCACTTCTTTTTGTGTTGCAGTTACTTTTCATTTTTACTTTTAATTTCTTATAGAGACAGAGACTTACTTTATATTTGTCACACTCAGTAAAGTTCTGTGGCATCTACAGATCACAGCAACCTCCAACTCATGGGCTTAATCAATTTTCCAGTCTCAGCCTCATGAGTAGCTGGAACTAAACATACACAACACAAAATGTGACAATTATTTTTACTTTTGACATGAATAAAGTGTTGAAAATTTTACCCTAGACTACATGTCAACTGAAGAAATTATTCTCTCATTGGGAATTTTTTTTTTCCTACAACTCTAGTAGTCAAGATTTCAGATGTTACACAACTCTGACCTTTAGATATCTTAGATTCTTGTATTCACTCTAAACTGCCCACCCAGTGAATTCTTGACTCTAGTCAGCTTTTATTGTTCACATTAAATATAAAAGATTATACACTCTACTTCTTCTGTTTCACTTTTCAATCTGGACCAATTTTTTTTTGCCCCAATCAGTCCAAGAGCAGGAACCAGAAATCTCTATACAATCCCTAACTATGAGATCAAATGGCAATCTTCTAAGAAACTAAATGCAAAAGAACTTGTTCTGACTCATGTTACTTCCTCAACCCCGAAACGAGAATAAATCTCCACTCTTATGTAGTTCTGTATTTTGTCTGCATACTGATTTACTTCATATTTTTGCTCTTGGAAACTACCTAGCAAAAATTTCTTCTCTCTCTCTCTCTCTGTCTCTCTCTCTCTCCCTGTCTCTCTCTCCCTCTGTCTCTCTCTTTTTGCCTTCTTTCTTCTCTATTTTCTTTCTTTCTTTCTCAATATTTTTATTTCATATTTTTAATGAGAATATTCCTCACTCTATTCACCAAGCTAGATTTTAGAAGACCTCAGCCTTGCACATAATAACATCCAACTCATTAGTGGGAGTGATCCTTCTGCCTAAGCCTCTAGAGTACCTGGGGATATAAATAAGGGATGCAACACTTGACACTCATTTTATTTGAGTTCCAATCCAGTAGTAGTTCAGGATGGAGAATATCTTTGTGTTATTCAGCCTTGTCTCTAAAACAGGATCTCAGGGGATTTGTCCAATTTGACTGCCCAGGGATTAGGATTTGTCCAATTTGGCTGAGACTATCAAAATATTGTAGTCATGTGCAAAACAAATTATTTAGCTCTACTTAACATTTTGTTTCATCGTGGGGGTTTTGAAGATAGTCCAATCCTCAGGCCTCAGTGACACACAGGAAGTATGTGAGGACTGGTTTATTATCTGTGATTGGCAATCACCACAACTATGCATGGATCTCTTTATCCTTATCAGGTTTTATTAGATCTTGTGTATTATACATATGACCCAATATTACTCTTCAACTTGCATTATGGCCAATAATCAAAAAGTATAGACACACTTAGCACAGAATTCTGGATTGATAGAAATTTAATGATAGGTTGATATTTCCCATGATCATCATAAATAACTACATGTATGACGTACACTACTGGACACAGTGGTTCAACAGATTTGAGAGAATCTTCACTGAGACACCTACCATCCAACAGAAGCCTAGTATAGAGAAAGAATTCCAACATCATAAAAATAGAACTGGAAAATGTGTGACCTTCTATTTAAGTCTGTATAATCACTGGGCTCCTTTGTGGGGTAAAACCTCACAACCTGTGTTCTCACTTTAAATTTCAGAAGCAGGCACACAGACTTCTCTTGAAGACCTGGTATTCTTGATCAACATAAAACAGGGCCTGAGTATTTGGTCCTAAAAACCCATCTTCAGTGATTCTGGCTATGTGGCTGTTAAGCCTGCAAGGTAAAGATTAAAAACCATCCTCCAGAGACACAGAGTAGAGGTTGGTAAGCCTAAGCTTATCTAAAAAAGGTATGGCCTTGGCTCAGAGCCTATAGCTCAACCGGCTAAGGCGCCAGCCATGTACACCTAAGGCGGCGGGTTCAAATCCCCAGCCCGGACCCGCCAAACAACAATGACGGCTGCAACCAAAAAATAGCGGGGTGTTGTGGCAGGCACCTGTGGTCCCAGCTACTTGGGAGGTGGAGGCAAGAGACTCGCTTGAGCCCAGGAGTTGGAGATTGCTGTGAGCTGTAAATTCCACAGCACTCTACCCAGGGGGACAGCTTGAGGCTCTGTCTTTAAAAAAAAAAAAAAAAAGGCATGGCCTCCAGGTTTCCATAGAAATGGCAGCTATAAACCTGCTTTTTGTAATAAAATGAGTACATAGTAAAACTCCAAGGCTTTACTACCCTCTTGGTAATCTCAAGCCTCTAGATGTACTACCTTTTGCAGCTGTCTCTAGATTTCAAAATTTATATCTTTTGGAAGGTTGAAGTAACTTAAGAAAAGTAGTATGAATGCTTTGCTTATTAATTAATAAAGAGTACATTACAAGGCAACTATAAAAGGGGCTCATGAACAATAAAATTTTGCTACTTGCCACCGAAGAATGGGTAGTCTGTCTCTATCAGACTAATAATACCAAAGGCAAGCTTACACCTGTGGTGAAGCAGTGTGTCTCTCACGAAACCCTCAGAAGATTTGGTGCAGAAAATAAGATGTGTTGCAGGACTGCTAGAAGGGCAGGCCAGGACTCGGCAAATGCAAAGTGGAGGATGGCCTGCTGGTGGAGCCCTCTGTACTTGAGGTGTCATCAGAACCTTGAAACCAGGAGGAGCAAACCACTCAGAATCTGTGGGACTCTTGGCAAAATAGATAGAGACATGGGAAATAATTTATGTATACCACAAGCTTGTACTTTGAAGGATCAATATGTTGCTTAGCTGAAAACTTTAATTGCTAAAATAAATATTCCAATACCTACTTGTACATTAAGAGAACTGTTTTGGCTCTGCGCCTGTGGCTCAAGTGGCTAAGGTGCCAGCCACATACACCTAAGGTGGTGGGTATGAATCTAGCCCAGCCCACTAAACAACAATAATGGCTGCAACCAAAAAATAGCCAGGCATTGTGGTGGGCACCTGGGGTCCCAGCTACTTGGGAGGCTGAGACAGTAGACTTCTTTGAGCCCAGGATTTGGAGGTTGCTGTGAGCAGTGAACTCATGGCACTCTACCCAGCAGGACAGCTTGAGGCTCTGTCACAAAAAAAAAAAAAAAAAAAAAAGAGACAGAGAACTGTTTTGGATAGTGGTGAAACATTGTCATTGATTTACACTTGAGAAAAAAATGCAGCTTAACTTAAAGGTTTGGAAGAAAGTTGGCAGAGTCTTTAAGAGGGCTCACCAGAGAAGGAATATATAAGTAAAAACATTTGAGGTGCTTATCATCTAGTATATACAGCCCTGGAACAGTTTCAACCATGCTCAGATGTTTTACCTTGGAATTTCTTCCACCCCTCTGCCATCATTCCTCCAGAGGATCATATGCATGAGAATGCACCACAAACTCCAGAGCTGGAGAAACTAACAGGCACTGCCAAAAAGCTCTTTGGTGATCTAATTAATTTTATAGCACCTCAGACACAAGCCTCCAAGCTTGTGAAGATCCTACTGAAGAGAAGTTTGAACCTTCAAAGAAAATAATAACTGAAATTCAAGAGAGTTTCACTGCTCAGAAGTAAGCAGGACTCCCTGGCAAATGTAAAAGAAGAATCAAATTAGAAATAAATAAGCAAATAATAAATAGTGAACTCTCTATCCCTGGAAAAACAGTATGTTACCTTACCTAATATTTACTACTTTATTTATTAAATTCAATTGGTGTTACTTTAAAAACCAGAATTTTAAGAAAATTGTGTCAAGTTATTTAACATTGTCTAGAAAAATTAAGTTATAATGAATCTACAACAAATCAAAAATTCAAAAGTGGCTGTCAAACATCTGGTAATGACAATAATGGTGTTAGACAGGGAAGTGACCCTGTTAAACATATCATAGATATTAAGAATTAACACTATGCACTCTAAAAAAGAGAAATTTTTAAAATTAAACTGTTAGGTAAAAAGAAGAATTATAAAATTTAGAAAAAAGATTTCAGGCTTTAAAAGAGAAAGTTTCTCAGAGAAGTGTTCTTCTCTTAAGCCTCTTAAAATTCTTGTTATTTTTCTTAAGTTGCCTTTGAAGTGGAAAAAAGGGTCTTTAACAACTGTGACTCCCACAGCTTGTATTCGGTCTGGCTGAGCCTACCAGATTTTAAATAGGTTACTAAGATCCATTTTCCTGTGGATGCTTCTACTTTTGATATTATTCATAATATTTTTATTTCCACTTCTATATTACATTGTACAACTAAAGATAGTGTCATGGCTTTTTCTATAATAAGAAAAAACAGGGAAGGGACAGGTCAGCCTCTCTCATGTTTAAATACAGATTAAATTTCTAAGATTTTTTTAAAGACACTATGTTATAAAAGTATTAATCTCCCACTGTGTAAACCACATACTAATTCATATAAATTAAAATACTTTAGTTCCAATGATATTATCATTTGGCCCATATTTATAATTTAAATTTTGTTCAAAAGAAAAACCTTAGAAGTAGATTCAGCAAGTTTTGAATTCACCCATGTTTAACTTTGAGCTACTAACAGGAATAGAATTACATTATAATGTAGAAGTGCAATGCTTTTACACTTTTCAGACAAATTTACTAACATCTCCTTTTAAAAGTACAATAACATTCTCAAAAATTATTGTTCTTAACAAACTCACAAATACTAAGTCTAGTGTCTCTATCTTTGCTTCTCATAAATAACCTGGATGTTAGTCAAAAGCTCAAATCAAAACTACTTTTTTTGAACTCAAAACAATAATTAATATTAAAATAAGAACTTATGATTTACATTGTAAGAAACCTAAAGAGCAAACAGCTTATATCTACCCTTATGCTGTTCGCAAAATTATCACTCTATGGAGTGCAAACTTATTACAAAAATGAAAAGTTTAAAAACACAAAATTATGTTATATACTTGAATATTATTAGTTTAAATAAAAGCTATTTATTTTAGAACTTGGCAACACCTTGATGATAAAAGAAAAATTAAATGATTTTTTGCTAAGATATTACAAGAAAGTAATGAACGTTTTTGTGAATGCATTCCACATTTACAAACAGCAATCAAACATTCCATTTCAGGGGAAGAGGCCACAGAATATTACTTTTAAAAATGACTGTTAAAAATGTTAATGTTGATTGCAAACATATTTTATCAGAACTTAATACTTAAGAAAGTGTGACATTAGATTTTTTCTTAGTAACTGGTCTTAAATTATACAAGGGAGAAATATCTAAAAAACTACTTACTGAAGTTTATAGTTCTATTCCTAAAGGAACAGTAAGCTTAATATTAGGAAGAGGCAGTCTTACTATGGAAGGGTTTAATGTCCATCCAGGAGTAATAGATGCAGACTATAATGGAGAAATTCTTATTATGGCTCTTCAAATAAATCACTTCAGCTACAAGCTGGACAAAGAGTGGCTCAAATTTTAATATTATCTTATCATAAAAGAAAAGGTGCTCAAATAGCCAGAGAAAGAGGCTTTGGCAGCACAGGAAACAAGTTTATTGACATACCTTTTTAAATGACTCCTGTCTGCAGTGTGATATCAGCTTTAAAGATAATGTTCTGATTAAAGAATTAATAAATACAGAAGCAGATGTGTCCATTATAACTTCTCATAGGTGACCAGCAAATTGGCATAAAACTAAAATTTACATTTATGAGACTTGGGATCATGTCTGAAATTGAACAAAGTACTATAAATTTAATTTGCAAATATCTGATGACCAAAGAGCGAATTTATGTTCTTTCAATATTCTTATTGCAATTACATCAGTGGGGAGCAGTGATTACTATTCCTATAATTTCACAGGTCACTAAAGGAATTGTGTTCACTATGGGTCACGATCCCATATAACTTAATATACAAAAAGAACCTTAATAATGTTAAAAATAAAACTAAACAAGCTAACTTAAAACTACTTTTCTAAGAGGAAGATTTTTTCTAGAACAGGTCACTGAAAAACACTTTGCCCTTCCATTGCAATGGAAAACAAATAAATTGCTTGGGTAAAGCAGTAGCACCTTCTCTTACTAAAAATAAAAACACTTTATTAATTAGTGAAAGAACAGGCTTGTCACATTCAATAAACAGTAAGTGAATTAAACAGTAAGATCTTTGTGATTAAAAAAAATCAAACAAATAAAGAATGTTAACTGATTTAGAAAAATCAATGCGGATAATAATAAACTGGAATTAAGTTTTCAGGCAGTGTAATAATATTGTCAAGAATATGGTTTCAAAATTTCTGAGTAGAATATTCAAACTCAAGAATCATAGGAATACTTGGGTAACAAAATAACAGTCCAGAAAATCATCCCTCAGAAAATCCAAATTAGATGATTGTTTACAAACCTTAAATGATTTTCAAAGATTATTAGACACTGTACCCCAGAAGTGCATTAATGTACATAGTTATCATTCAATAAAAAAAAAAAAAGATTATTAGGAGATATTAATTGGATTAGACCTACCCTGGGCATTCCTACCTATGCTTTTAAGAATTTATTCTCCATTTTAGAAGGAAACCCAAATTTAGATAGCCCCAGAAAATTAACTCCTGAGACTGAGAAAGAATTACAATGGGTTAAGCAACATATTAAAGATTTTTAACTGAATTATATTTCAGAAATTAAGAACTTTTATATTTACATTTTCCCATCTGATCATTCTCCTACTTGGTTAATAGTACAAGAAACAGCTTTTGTTGAATGGTGCATTTTGCCAAATAAGGCAACAAAGAAAATGGAGGTTTATGTTTCTAAAATGCTGCAGTAATCCTAAAGGCAGGGCGCAGACTTAGACAATTAGTTCTGAGAGACCCAGAAAAAATAGTCATACCTTTAAATAAACAGAATATCCGTGATTTAATGACATTTATCACTGAATGGCAAATTACATTATCAGATTATTTGGGTAATATTAATAATAATTTTCCTCAAGATAAAAGAATACAATTTCTAAATAAAACTTCTTGGATTTTACCTCAAGTTGTTAAACTTAAACCTATTCCTGAGGCAATGACTTTTATACTGATACCAATAATGCTGGCACTTCAGAATATACAGGTCCAAATATACAGAAAGTTGAACAATCTCCCTATACATCAATACAAAAGGCAGAATTATATGCCATAATTATGTTATTAGCTGATTATTAAATATTCCAATTAATATTGTTTTTGATTTAATCTATTGTACCCAAATTCTGCAGCAAAGAGAAACTAGGACCTTATAAAAATTTTAAATAAATTAAACTTTTTGTCTCATAATTTACAAAACTTAATTAGAATCAGAAAATTTTCAGTCCTTATCACTCTAGTCTGGACTCATATAAATTATGTAGTGCTATAACTGTAGGTAATTAATCAATTGATCAATTAATTCATATAATTAGATCTATCATATCTGCACGAGACCACAGTCATTTAAAAAAGTCATGATATTACATGGCGTACAGTTCAAACTATAATTAAAATTATTTCAATAGTCAACCTCTAATAATACACCATTTACTAACATCAGAAAAGGCTGATGCTACTAACATCTGAGAAGGATGATGCTATAATCACACATCTTTTAAAAGCCTTTCTGTTATAAAAAAACAGAAACGATTAATACAAATAATGAATCACCTTACATTTCTAGTAAATATTAAATTATATAACATTTAATATATCACAAATATACCAGGAAATATACTAGTCAAACAATAATTTTAAAAAAATGATAAAATTATAAAAGTAATAGTCAAAAACAAAAAGAGGGTGAAGGAGAATATAACACTACATCAGCTTTATTTACTTAAAAATATTTACTTAACATTTTTGAATGTAAATGAAAACAGTGAAACATCATCATTTAAACATTGGGTCACAGTGAGAACACCACCATTAAATCAGCAAATTTATTATAAAGACCCTTTGAACAATAATTAAACCTTAGAAAATGTAATTTGTTGGGGGAGAGGTTAGGCTTGTATTTTTATAGGAAATACTCAATTTTAGATTTTGAATAAGAATCTAAAAATCAGACATAGTCCACAGCACCTAGGTTCTGATCATGTAAAAGAGAAAAAAAAGCATCCAGACTGATTAACAATCTGAAGACACTAAGCGTTATAACAACACAAAGAAAGAGATACTCACCATCCAGAGAAGGGGAGCCCCTGTAGTTATTTTCATGAAGCTCAAGCCCTGGTAAGATGCACTCAACAGGAAATGAATGCAGTAAACATATTTTTAGCCATAATTGACTTATTGTCATTCCCTGCTGAAGGACAAAATTATAAATGTTGGACTTTTATTCCTACCTTTCGCTGCTTGCTAGAGTGAATTGAGTATAATCTACTGTGTTTATTTAAATTAATGAAATATCTTGGCTCCCCAGTCCTTATAATAATAGGGGACTGTTTAAGCCCCAATAGGAAGGCACATAGATCTTTTATTGCACTACAAGTATAAATAGTCCTCCTGTGTATATTAAAAATCTGCCTCATTACCTTAAAATGGATATACAGGCCTGGAATAACCTTTATAAAAATGAATAATAATAAGATCCTATGGCTAAGTAATTATTTTTCACTTTAAATAAATGGTGGATTCTCACCACTTTCTCCAGGCATTACAGCCAATCCAACAAAAAATCCCTATGGAAAACAGTGGCAGCTGTGTAGCTAGTAAAAGCCTAAACTGAAGGACAATGTAAAAATAAGAATAGTCATAAAATAAAGTTTAAATAAATAAGATATATACATGGTTACTTATAATTGCTTTTACCATGATTAAAAGGCAATAATTCCTAGAACAAAGTAACAGAAGAATCATTTTGTTTAAAATGTCAAAAGTGACTCAGTGCATGTGGCTCAAGTGGCTAAGGCACCAGCTACATACACCTAAGGTGGCAGGTTCGAATCCAGCCTGGGCCTACCAAACAACAATGATGACTGCAACCAAAAAAATATCCAGGCATTGTGGTGGGCACCTGTGGTCCCAGCTACTTGGGAGGCTGAGGCAGGAACTTGCTTGAGTCTAGGAGTTGGAGGTTGCCACATCACCCTACCCAGGGGGAAAAATTGAGGTTCTGTCTAAAAAAAAAAAAAAAAAATCAAATGTTCACTTGCATTAATAATTCTGTTAGTTTTGATCCTTCTAAGGAACAGCTGTATTTGTTGAGAGCCCATACAGGTGTGTGGCTTCCTGTTACCCTGATGAGATCATGGCAAGAATCACCAGCCCTATCCATCCTGCAACTGATAGCAGACAGCATATTGAAGAAAAGCAATTGGATCCTCAGATTGCTGATTGCTACTATCATGGGAATTATTGCTATAATTACAACTGCTACAACTACTGGTGTTGCCCACACCAAGGAAATAATAATGCAGAATTTTATTACCAGTAGACATAAGGACACTAATAAATTATAGACTGCTCAAAAACAAATTGAGAATAAATTGTACAATGAAATTTCTAATCATGAACATACTGTTGCAATGTTGGGTGATGAATTTATTAACCTGAAAAAGTAAATTAGATTGAAAAGTGATTGTAATATGACTACTTTTTGTATTACACCTGTTAAATATAATGAAATTGAATTTCCTTGGGATAAAGTTAAAAAGCATTTGTTAAATCATAAGAATTTAACTGAAGAAATTAGAACCTTACAACACAAAGTGTATTCTACTTTTCAGAACAAATTGCAAAAGATTGATGGTGATCAAATATTGAAGGAAATTACAAATAGTATTGAACAAATTAATCCTATTACTAAAATTCAAGTTTTAATTGGAAGTTCTATTGGATGATTTGCTTTGTTTTTAATATTGACTTTTATTTTATATGTTACCTGTAGAAAAGTTAATAAAACTCAAGTAGAGAATGAGAGACATACTGCTGTTTTTGATTTAATGATGACAAACATGAATGCCTCACATTAAGTAAAAGAAAGGGGAATTGTGGGATAAGACCTCACAAACTGTGAGCTCACTTTAAACTCCAGAAGCAGATGGACAGACTCCTGTGGAAAGCAAATCTGATGAAGACCCAGTATCCTTGGTCAACATAAAACAGGGCCTAATGATTTGGTCCTAAAAACCCATCTTCAGTGATTCTTACTATGTGGCTCTTAAGCCTGCAAGGCAAGTGTTAAAAAACTTCTTGCAGAGACACAGCCTAGAGGTTGGTTAGCATAAGTTTATCAGAAAATGGTGTGGCCTCCAGGTTGCCATAGAAACAGCAGCCATAAACCTACTTTTGGTAATACAATGAGTACATAGTAAAAATTCAAGGGTTTACTACCCTCTTGCTAATCTCAAGTATCTAGATGTACTTCCTTTTGCAGCTGTCTTTAGATTTCAAAATTTATGTCTTTTTGAAGGTTGAACTAACTTTAGAAAATTAGTATGAATGTTTTTCTTGTTAATTAATAAAGTGTACGTGACCATCCAACTATAAAAAGGCCTCATGAACAATATAATTTTGCTACTCGCCACCAAAAAGTGGGTAGTCTCTCTATCAGACTAATAATTCCAAGAGTGAGCTTACACCTATGGTGAAGCTGCCTGTCTCTCTTGAAACCCTAACACAACACTCAATTTTTTGTTTTGTAACATCCCAGGGCAGCAATAGTTTGTATAAAACACACTTTTCCATTTTATTACAAATCTGTGACTTTAAAATGAAAAGATGGGTTATTGTAAACCTTGGCCATGGCTACACAATAAAATTTAGGAAGCAGATCTTGAATGTGTAAAAAATAAACCTTCTCTTTGTAAGATTTTGAAAACAACAACAAACCCAGACAGCAACTATGCTTAAAAGGAATAAGATTAAGCTTAAAGGTGGTAACCCAGGCCACACCTATTGTTATGTCATCCATGGTCACATCCTTCATCCCAGAATGTTGTAGGATTCAGTCTTCTGGTCAAAGATACTCCCTGGACTTTTCTGCTCATTTCAGCTGGTGTCCTGCAGGTGTTTATTGAGGACACTTTTTAGCCTTTTATTTACAGACTAAGACGTGATTTCCCACTGGTGCCTTATTTATTACATTAATGGCTGAGATTCAGTCACTAGGCTTACAAAACAGTTGAAATTTTATAGAACAATGTGACTTAAGCTGCATTCCAGATGGTAGACCTTCAAATAAACACTTAAGTAAGATGCTCTGGTTTTTTTTTTTTTTTTGACATAGAATTTGACTTTGTCACTCTGGGTGGAGTGCTGTGGCATTATAGCTCACAGAAACTTCCAAGACCTGGCCTAATGTGATTCTTAATCCTCAGCCTCCCCAGTAGCTTGAACTATGGATGCCTGCCTCAATGCCCAGCTTATGGTGAGCCGCCACTTCAGACATTAAAGATTAGATACTTTTATAGCCAGGTGTGGTTCTTGATGCCTCTCCTCTGGGCAATGTGAAAGGATCAGTCAGTTGGATGATCTATTCTTCTTTTTTTGTTTGTTTCTCTATTAAGTCATTCATACATAGATCATAATACATTTATGCCACTATAGAATTCAATGTGATTATTATGTGTACAAATTGGAATGTTTACATCCTGTTAAACAACATAGACTTCATCACTTTTACCCTATCAGGATTAAGACATTTATGCTCTATACCTGATAGATACAACTGGTACTTGCAATATGCTCCATAGGTGTGGTCCACATAACCTTCCCTCTATTGATACACCCCTCTCACTTCCCCTCTGGCTCCTCTTAGGAAGTGGAAACTGACCTCAGCACTAGGGACATACCCATATCTGAAGAGTAAAAAATGGCTGTATGTTATGCTGGATCCTGACATTCATCTCAGGGAATAGATTCACGTGATTAGAACACTTAAAATTTGCAGTAAGCTATGATATCTAGGTACTCTACCAAAGGAGGGGAGAAGGTAGACTCTGTCTTAATAAATAAAAGAGGAAAACCATTTGTATTGCAGATACTCAATATTTTTAATTTTTTATCATAGATACAGAGACTTACCTTGTATATCACAATCAGGATGTTCTCTGGCATCTACAGATCCTACAATCCTCCAGCTCCTGTGCTTAGGTGGTTTTCTTCCCTCAGCCTCCCAGGTAGATGGAACTAAAGCTGCATGACACAACATGTGGCTATTATTTCTACTTTACAGCACCAATCTAGTGTTGAAAAATTTCCTCTAGATTACATGTCAACTGGAAAAATAATTCTCATAGGGAGATTTTTTCCAAAACCCCCTGTAAGTCAAAACTTCAGATGTTTTACAAAACTGAACCTTTGCTATCTTAGATTATGCACTCTATAATATCCAGATTATGCACTCCACTCCTTCTGTTGCACTTTTCAATCTGGGCAAATATTTCCTTGCCCAATCAGTCCAAGACCAGGGAACTAAGATCTCTGGATGACCTCTATGCATAATGTCAACTAACAGCCTCCTAAGGAACCATCTGCAAATGAACTTGTCCTGACTCATTGTTAATTCCTCACCCTATGAACCAAAGTAAATCTCCCCCTTTGTGTAGTACTGTATTGCCTCTGCCTATTGACTTTTTTCTCATGCTGTGTTGCTCTAGGAAAATGTAACTAGCAAAAATTTTTTTCCCTCCTTTTTTCCTTCCTTCCTTCCTTCCTTCCTTCCTTCCTTCCTTCCTTCCTTCCTTCCTTCCTTCCCTCCTTCCTTCCTTCCCTCCTTCCTTCCTTCCCTCCTTCCTTCCTTCCTTCCCTCCTTCCTTCCTTTCTTTCCTTTTTTTCTTCATATCTTTCTTTCATTATTTTTCATGAGAACAACTCTCACTCTCTTCCCCAGGATAGATTGTGCAAGACTTCAGCCTTGCACACAATGAAACCTAACTCTTTGGTGGGAGTTATCTTCCTTCCTACCTCAGCCTCTGGAGGAGCTGGAAATATATGTAAGGGATATAACACTTGACTACGCTTTCTATTTCAGTACAAACCCTGTTGTAGACCAGGGCTGAGGTTGTCTTTGTGTTGCTCAACTTTGCCTCTAAAACAAGAACTCAGGATATCTGCCCAATTTGGCTTCCCAGAGCATCACAATATTGTAGTCATGCATGGGTAAGTCATTGAGCTCTACTTAAGAATTTATTGTATGTGGTCATTGAGGTTTGTCCAATCCTTAGGTCTTGGTCACACATAGAAAGTATGTCAGTACTGTTTTATACACCCCTGGTGGTAGATAACCACAACTATGAATGGATCACTTTATCCTTATCAGGTTTCATTAGTTGTTGTGTATAATACATGTTATCCAACAGTACTGTTAAATGTGCATTGTGTACAAGAAGCCAGTGTATAGGCACACCTCACATGGAATTCAAGAGTGCTGAAAATTTTAAGATAGGCTGATATTTCCCATGATCATCATAAACAACTACAGGTATGAAATACACTACTGGACAGAGGACATCACCAAATTTCAAGAGGGAATCTTCACTGAGACAGGTACAATTGGTTACAAGCCTATTTTAGAGAAAAAGTCAAACATCATGAAAAGTAAAACTGGGAATTATGTGATGTACCATTTATGCCTTTCAACTCACTGTCCAATCATTGGGCTCAATTTCTTATTCCATAATATTCCAGCACAGTGCTGGGTATAAACCACACTCTTCCATTTGATTACAGAATCATGACTTGAAAAGGAAGGATGGGTTTTTGAATCCCTGGGCCATAGTTACATGATAAAATTTAGTAAGCACAAATTCTGTGTCGAGAAAACAAATAAATAAACATTGTTTGTAACATTTTGAATACAACATACCTGGACAGTAATTACACAGGCTTAAAAGGAATAAAATTCAGCTTAATGATGGTAACCTAGGGAAACACACATTGTGATGTCATCCCTGGTGACTATGTAGTGATTTCATCCTGAAAAATTATGGGATCCAGGCTTCTTGTCAAAGATACTAAATGGACTTTTCTGTTCACTTTCACTGGTGTACTCCAAGTGTTTGATCCAGGACATTTCTTAGCCCTCCCATCCAAAGAAAGAGAAGCAATCTCCCATTTGTGCCTTACCAATTACATTAATGGCTGAGATTCCATTCACTAGGCTGACATAACCCCTGAGATTTTGTACAAGAGTGCATCTCAAGCTAAATTCTAGATGGTAAAACTGCATAGAGACAGTTAAGTAAAATGCACTTTGATCTCTTTTTATTTTATTTTTTTGAGACAGAGTCTCAAGCTGTTCCCTTGGATAGAGCGCTGTGGCATCACATCTCACAGCAACCTCCAACTACTGGGCTTGAGCGAGTCTCCTGCCTCAGCCTCCCAAGCAGCTGAGACCACAGGTGTCCACCACAACACCCAGCTATTTTTTGGTTGCAGCCATCATTGTTGTTTAGCAGGCCTGGGCTGAATTTGAACCTGCCACCTTAGGTGTGGCTGGCGCCTTAGCCACTTGAGCCACAGGTGCCAAACATTGATCTCATATACATATATATGTATTTATCTTTTATATATTATATATAGTGAGAGAGAGCGACAGAGTTTCACTTTGTCACTACTGGTAGAATGCTGTGCCATCAAAAAACACAGAACAATCCACCTCCTTGGATCGGGGGTTTCTTTTGCCTCAGCCTCCTGATTACCTTGAACTAAAAGTGCCCACCTCGATGCCCAGATTTTTTTTTTAAGATTTACTGGGCCATTTTTGAACTCACCTCAGTCATGGTGAGCCACTAATAAGATACTGAAAACGAGATATTTTTAAAACTAGATTTTGTGGCCAAAGGTTCATGCCTCTTATCTTGACAATATAGGACACCCAGTCAGTTGGATTTTCTGAGCTTCTGAATTGGAGAACAGCCTCAGCAATAGTGAGATACCCATATATGAAGAATAAAAAATGGCCAGATGTTATGCAGGATCCTGGAATGCCAGCTGAGGGAATAGGTTCACTTGATGAGAGCCTATTTATATATGATACCAGGGTATTCTACCAAAGGCAACAAAAAAGGCTCAGATTCAATAAATAGATGGAGTAAACAATTTGTATTAGAGTTACTCCTCATTATTATTTTTTTTCATAGAGACTGAGAATTACTTTGCCATACTAAGAAAAGTTCTGTGGTGTCTAAAGATCACAGTAACCTCAAACTCCTGGGATTAGGAGATTTTATTCTCTCAGCCTCCCAAGTAGATGGAAATACAGGTGCATACCACAAACCCTGGCTATTATTTTTATTTAATCCATGGATATAGTGTTGAAATCTTCCCTTTGATTAAATCTCAACTGTGGAAAATATTTCCTCATAGAGAAATATTTTTTTTCCTACACCCCTATTGTCATGTTTTTAATGTGTACTATAATATCCAGATTATATGCTCTACCCCTTCTCTCACACTTTGCAATCTTGGCTAATATTCCCTTTCCCCAGTCAGTGGTAGGCCAGGGACCAAACATCTCTGGACAATACCTACCCATCAGATTACCCGACAGTCTTCTAAGGAACCATGAGCAAACAAACTTGTCCTAGCTCATTGTACCCTCCTCCCCCAGGGAGCACAAAAAATCTCCTCCTTTCTGTATTCCTGTATTCCATATGCCTACTGATCTTTCCTCTCAATTTCACTCTTGGAAACTCTTTAACCTAGGAAAATTTCTTTCTTTCTTTTTCTTTCTTCTTTCTTTCTTTCTTTCTTTCTTTCTTTCTTTCTTTCTTTCTTTCTTTCCTTCCTTCTTTCTTTCTTTCCTCCTATATTTCTCTTTTTTATTTTTTCTATTTTTCATACATTAATTTTCATGAGACTGACTCTCACTCTGTTCCCCAAGCAAGATTGTCCATGAACACAGCATTATACACAGTCACATCCAACACTTATATTGAAGAGATTCTCCTGCCTCAGACTTTGGAATATCTGGAACTTTATAGGTAAGGGATGAAATACATGACTACCCTTTTTATTTGAGTAGAAACCCGGTGAAATTTCAGGGCTCAGGTTGTCTTTCTGTTGTTCAGCCTTGTCTCTGACATGGGAGCATAGGGAATCTGTCCAATGTGGTTGCCCAAAGCATTGAAATATTGTATTCATGCAGAGCATAAGTCATTGAGCTCTACTTAAGAAATGAACTGATCAAGGACTTTGACGATTGCCCAATCCTCTGGCTTTGGGGACACATAGGCAGTATTTCATGACTGTTTTACATATATGTGATGGAATATTACCATAATTATTCATGTTAATTCTCTTTTATCCTTATGAAGTTTCATTAGTCATTGTGTATTATAAGTTTGATGCAACATTACTCTTTAAGTTGCACTGTGGCCAAGAAGCCAAATGTATAGACTACCTTAGCACAGAATTCAGGATTGGTGGAAATTTAATTATAGGCTGATGTTTCCCATGATCATCATAAATACCTGCAAGTATGAAGTACACTACTGAAGTGCCTCACCAGATTTCAAAGGGAAACCTTCAGTGAGACACCTATTGTTTAAAACAATACTATTCTGAAGAAAAATATCAAACATCATGAAAAGTAGAACTGGAAATTGTGTGACATACCTTTTATGTCAGCCAAATCAATGTCCAATCTTTGGGTTTGATTTCTCGTTCTATAACATCCCAGAACACCACTAGGTATAAACCACATTCTTCCATTTGATTACTCATCCATGACTTGAGAAAAAAGGAAGGGTTGTTGAATCCCTTGGCCATGGTTACAAAATAAAATTTAAGCAGCAGGAATTGAGTGTGGAGAAAAGAACCCCCCTCTTTGTAACATTTTGAACCCAACAACAAACCCTGACAGCAACTATGTATGCCTAGCAAAAATAAGATTAAGCTTAAAGGCAGCAACCCATGGCAACACTCATAGTAACGTCATCCATGTTGACCATGTAGTAATCTTATCCTAGGATGTTGTGGGAGCCATCTTCCGATCAAAGATACTCCCTGGAATTCCTGCTCACTTTAGTTTTTTTTTTTTTTTTTTTCCCAGGTGTTTGATTAAGGGCATTTTTTAGCCCTCTATCCACATTCAGAGAAGTGCTCTCCCATTTGTGTCTCAATGATTAGATTAATGGCTGAGATTCCAGCCAGTACTTGACACAGCAGTTGAGTGTTTTTTCAGTAGTAAGACTCAAGCTGTATTCCTTGTGGTAAAACTGCATATGGACCCTTTCTTAAGATGATTTTTGTTTTTCTTTTTACTTTTTTCTTTTCTTTTCTTTTCTTTTTTTGGAGACAGAGTTTCACTTCTTCTCCCTCAGTAGACTGCTGTGCCATCAAAGCTCATAAAAACTTCCATCTTTTAGGCTCAGGAAACTTTTTGCCTCAGCCTCACCTGTAGATTGAAATACAGGTGCCCACCTCAATGTCCAGCTATTTATTGTTGAAGATTGGCTGGGAACATTTTTGAAGACAACACCCTAATTTTATGCTAAAACATCAGACAACAAACCTGGGATATATTTTAAAAAATGTTTTGTGTTCAGTGGTAGCAGTTTATACCTCTCATCTTGGCAATTTAGGAAACTCTGTCATTTGGATTGTCTCAGCTTCTGAATTGTAGACTAGCCTCAGAACAAGTGAGATACGCATCTCTGAAAAATAAAAAACAGATGGATGTTATGCAGGCTCCTCTCATGCCAGCTGTGGGAATGCATTCTCTTTATGAGAACAGTTGGAGTTTGGTGTGAGGCATGAGACCAAGTACTCTATAAAATGCATCAAAAAAGTCTCTGTCTCAATAAATAAATAGAGAAAAACATTTGTATTGGAGTTACTCCTCATTTTTGCTTTTTTTTTTATAAAGGAAGAGAATTAATTTATTTCTCACACTCAGTAATGTTCTCTGGCATTGACAGATTACAGCAACCTCCAACTTCAGGGCTTTCTTCTCTCAGACTCCTGAGTACTGGGAAAAAACTTTCACGCCACAATGCCTCGCTATTATTTTTACTTTTCACAAAGAATCTAGTGTTGAAAATTTTTCTGTACATTAGAGGTCAGCTGGAGAAATTATTCTACCATATGGCAATTATTTCCTACTACCCTTTTTAGTCAAGGCTTCAGATTTTATACAACTCTGACCCTTTGGTATCTGTGGTTCTTGTACTCAGTCTAAGCTGCCACAGTGAATTCTACTCAAGTCAGGTATTTTTATGGACCCCAAAATATTGAGATTATACTCTCCAACTCTTCTATTGCACTTTTCAATATGGACTAATATTCCCTTGCCCCAATCAGTCCAAGACTTAGGGATCAGATATCTCTGTATGGCCCTACCCATCAAGTCAACTGAAGTTTTCTAAGGAACCAAACTCAAAGGAAATTGTCCTGATCCATTGTTACCTTCTTTCCCCCAGAGACCACAGTAAATCTCCTTCTTTATGTCATCCTGCTTTTATCTACCTACTGGCCTTTCCTCATAATATTGTTCTTGGAAACTGTACCTAGCAAAATTTCTTTTCTTTTTTTCCTTCCTTCCTTCCTTCCCTCCCTTCTTCCTTCCTTCCTTTCTTCCTTCCTTCCTTCCTTCCTTCCTTCCTTCCTTCCTTTCTTTCTTTCTTTCTTTTTTCTCTTTCTTTCTTTCTTTCTTTCTTTCTTTCTTTCTTTCTTTCATTTTTCTTTCCTTCCTTCCTTCCTTCCTTCCTTCCTTCCTTCCTTCCTTCCTTCCTTCCTTCTCCCTTTCTTTCTTCATGAGACCGTAGTCTCACTCTGTTGCCCAGATGAGATTCTCTATTGTGTGTCAAACTTGCACACAACAACATTGAACTCTTCACTGCAAATTATCCCCTTGCCTCAGCCTCTAGAAAAGCTGGAAATCTACAGCTACAACACTTGACTACCCTTACTATTTGAGTAGAAACTCAGTGGGAGATCAGGTCGGAGGTTTTCTTTCTATGCTCTGCTTTGTCTCTAACATAGGAGCTCAGGGATCTGCCCATTTCATAGAACTATTGTAGTTATGCATGGAATAAGTAATTGAGCCATACTTTAGATATGAACTGATCAGGGAATTTGAAGATTGTCCAATTTTCAGGCCTCAGTGACACATATGGATTTACATATCTGTAATGGGAGATCACAACTAAGCATAGATATCTTTTATCTTTATCAGGTTTCATTAGTCATTTTTTTTATTATATGTGTGATCCAACATACCTCTACAACATGCATAGTGGGCAAGAAGCAAATGATTACACATATCTAGCACAGATTTCAAAATTCACTGAAATTTCAAAATAGGATGATATTTCTCATGATCATCAAAAATAACTGTAGGTATAGAGTATACTACTGGACACAGTGTCTCACCAGATTTTGAGAGTGAACCTTCACTGAGACATCTACCATACAATATAAGGCTATTCTAGAGAGAAATCAAACATTATGAAATGTGGAGGTGGTTATTGTGTGATGTACCTTTTAGGTCTGTCAAATCATTATCCAATCATTGGGCTAGATTTCTTCTTCTTCAACATTCCAGGGAAGCCTTAGGTATAAACCACACTCTTCCAACTGATTACCAGTCTGTAACCTGAAAAGGAAAGAATATATTGTTGGATACTTTGGCCATGGTTATAAAACAAAATTTAGGAAGTAGAACACAGTGCTTCACCAAATTTCTAGAGGGAACCTTCAGTGAGACATCTACCCTCCTAAACAAGCCATTCTAGAAATAGAAATAAAACAGGCAGAAGAGGAAAGATGGCAGACTGGAGCCAGTTTTCCACACAGGCACCCATCCAGAAGGAGAGTAAAAAAATGGGAGGTTGGGAAGTCAGCAGATAGTATGGACCTAAGCCTAGAGAGAAGGGTGAAGAATGCTCATCTACCCTGCTGAGGTGAGATGGGACCCCAAGGATACAAAGAAAATGTATAAAATCTATTGCCAAATAGTCGGGAGTCCACTCCTCTATATAGTATACTCTATGCTAACAAGCTATCAAATTCAAATGTCCTGCCTTTTTATCCCACTGGAGAAACCCTCTATAAACTGGCCCTCCACACCCACTATGGTGTCATGAAACTCTCTTGCTAGGCATCTAACTGTATAAAACTGTATATATTCTCTACCTAAAATTCTGAATTCAAAGCAATTTCCTCCACTCTCACACTTATGTCTGGAAGCCTGTCCACCAAGGAGTCCAGATTCTTGGGTATTCCCTTGAGAAGTGAGGAGAGGGTGAAGACTATTCCTGGTCAGTGATTCTGTACATGGGAGTAAGGTTAGGATGGTCAAATGAAAGGGAAACATACAGGAGTAACAGTGTGTAGGGTGCCATGCAGCATTCACAGAAGTGGGAATAATTGGGCTCACACCCAATGGTCTTCTCTGGAAAACCAGAGGAAGATGGGCATCTTCTTCTCTCTGGTGGCAGCCACTGGAAGAACAGATCTGGGACAAAAGTGCAGGCCCCTTGAGTAAAGAATAGTGGCCTGGGCATAGCATGGGGACTAGAATGCACGTGCAGAGCCCGCAGACTCTCAGGGCAGGGCTTAGCCAGAGGATTGCTTTACTGAGCCTAAGACACACCTAGCCTTCAGGGAATTATAGTTGAGACAAAGGCAGGCAGACAGAGGCTGAACCTCACAGCCGGGTGTGAGCTCTAACCATTCTCACCCCAATAGAAACTGCAGCCTAGACTGGGTATTATCTATAGTGCAATATAGCCAGGACAGAAACAAATGCTGTGAAGTTGTTTTGTCCTGTTCTGCCAGCGACATCAATCAGGGGCTGGGATGGAAGTGAGTGAACTGCATCTGCCTCCATTTAGCATCTGAGGTTGTCAGAACTCACCTCCCCTTCTGGATACTGGCAGACAGCTGTGGTCTGGCTCAGGAGATTTTCCTGTGACTCAGGCAGGTTGCAACCCATAAGGCATCTGCTCATTGGAGGGAATTACATCATAGCCCTGTGGGGTTACCATTGACTGTCTATGAAATAGGTGCAAGGTGGGGAAGGTGGCATCAAACTTTATGGACTATTTTATTTGCTGTGTGTGTCCTTCTGATCTGCCAGAGCACCAGAGTGAGTCATACTTGAGCTGCCAGCAGGCCCCTGCTATCTAGTTGCCAAAAACCTTTTTAACTAGCCAACCTGAGACCAGTGATGACTGGGACAACTGGTTTGGACCTCCTGACCTGGGCCATTCAATAGAGGACTATCCACAGTAGTACTCTGGGTGTGTGGTTGTAAGATTTGATTTCCCTTTTACAATTGTTGCCTGTGGGTTGTGTGGTGACTTACTTCCTGGTATTTCTCCACAGCTAAGACTTCAACCCAGAATAACTAATTCACTAGCATAGTACAGAGGACAGCTGAAAACAAGACAGAGCCACTTATCCCCAACACACCAAGCTGTCCCCCAGTTTCTCAGTCTGTAACACTGTATAGGTCCTTAGAAAATCTCTAGAGAAAATGGTACAGACAGCAGTCCCAGATTTTGAGCATAGGGCTCTTTAATCACTACTCATGGAGCCCTCTTCTCATTTAGCCCAATAGTTTAAAATAAGTGTGATGCCAAAGCAGTGGAAAAACTCCTGTAAGATGCATAGCCAGAGTAGATCAATCACTACAAGGAAGGATATGTCATATGAAACTCAAGATCCAATTAAAAAACAGATGGTTGACATGTCAGATATTAAATTCAGAATTTGGATTTCAAATAAAATTAATAGAATAGAGGTAAAGTTGAATTTGGAAATGCAAGGAGTATGACAAAAGTTCTCTCAGGAATTCAATAAATTAAAAGACAAAATCACCAAAGAGTGTGAAACATTGAGACAAGAATTTGCAACCAAAAATGTATGAGTAATACAGTAGAATCCCTCTGTAACAAAATGAAGGAAACTCAAAGAGAAAGGGAAATGGCAAGCAAAAATGGCTCATTCTCTCAGAGAACTCTGAAATAATTCCCAGAAATCTCATATTTGCCTCATAGGAATCCCTGGAGGTTATGACATTACTTCATAAAGCAGAGGCTCTTCTTCATAAAATTATCAAAGAGAACTTGTCAGATATACCAAGACATTCTGAAATAAATATACCAGATAGTTTCAGCAAGACTCAATCTGTAGAAGACATACTCCAGGCACATTATACTTAAGTTCATTAAGTAGTTGGTATCATGAAAAATAATGAAAGACAAGAAGAAAGAAAGAAAGAAAGAAAGAAAGAAAGAAAGAAAGAAAGAAAGAAAGAAAGAAAGAAAGAAAGAAAGAAAAGAAAAGAAAAGAAAAGAAAAGAAAAGAAAAGAAAAGAAAAGAAAAGAAAAGAAAAGAAAAGAAAAAAGAAAAGAAAGAAGTTTAGCCAGGTACAGGATCCAGGAGAGAAATTATGAAGAAATGTTAGTAGGCAAATGGAATTCAGGACTTCATAAAGAACGAGATGTATTGTTGCCCCGAGGGGAGGAGAAAACAGTGAATCAGGACAAGTTAATTTCCAATTGGTTCCCTGGGAGACTGCCAGTCTCAGATCTGATCAGTAGGGGACATCCAAAGATTTCTGGACCCTGATTTTGGGTTTAGTGGGGCAAGGGAATGTTGGCACAGATTGAAAAGTGAAACAGAAGGGGTTGAGTGTAGAATTTGTACATTATGGTGTGCATAAAAACACCAGACTTGAATTAAGAATTCACTGTGTTTGGAGTTTAGAGTGACTACAAGAATCTAAAATACCAAAAGGTCAGAGTTCTGTAAAATCCGAAATTTTGACTAATAGGATTTATAGGAAAAAAATCCATATGAGAATAATTTCTCCACTTGACATTTTACCTAAAGCAAAAATTTTCAACACTATATTCGTGGTCAAATGTAAAAATATCAGCCAGGCTTATTGGCAGATACCTGCAGTCTCAGCTACTCAGGAGACTGAGAGAAGAAAATCGCAAACACACAGGAGTTGAAACTTGATGTGATATGTAGATTCTACAGAACTTTACTGAGTGTGTAAATAAAGTAAGTCTCTCTCTCTCTATCCATATATATATATATATATATATATATATATATATGGATTATCTGTCATACAAATTACTTTCTCCATATTAATTGAGACAGAGTGACAGAGTTTTGTTTTGTTGCCTTTGGCAGACTACCCTGGTATCATAGCTCACAAGAAACTTCAAATGTTCTCATCAAGCTGACCTATTCCTTCAGGTGGCATGCCAGGAGAATGCATATTATCAACATTTTTTCATTCTTCAGAGTTGAGTATCTCACTTGTTCTGAGGCTGGTCTCCAATTCAGAAGCTCAGACAATCTAACTTACTGGGCCTTCCATATTGCCAAGATGAGAGGCATGAAGAATAACTCCTGGCCACAAACCTAGTTTGAAAACTATTCCATGTTCAATGTCTGAAGTGGTGGCTCAGTATGAGGATGGTGAGTTTAAAAAAGTCACCGGCATCTTGTAACAATAAATACCTGGGCTTACAGAGTCTGAGGCCAAAGAATCATCTAAGTACAGAAGATGTAGTTTTCTGTGAGGTATGATGGCACAGCACTGTACCAAGAGCAATAAAGTGAAACTCTTTGTCAGGAAAAAAAAAAAAAAAAAAAAAAACAAAGTACATCCTACTTTAGTTTCTCTAGCAGTTTTGCCATCTGGAATGCAGCCTGAGTCTCACTGATGTATAAAATCTCAACTTTGGTGTGAGCCTAGTGACTGGAATCTCAGCCATTAATGTAATCAATAAGGCACAAATGTCATTGTGTGCAAGGCTGAGGTCAAGGACAATCTAGCCTAGGGAACATAGTGAGAGTTGGCTTTCTGTCTCTGGATATAAGGATAAGAAATGTCCTGCCTCAAACAATTGCAGGAAATAAGATGAAGTGATCACAAAATTCCAATGACTATCATTGACCAGAATCCTGGATCCCATGACATTGCAGGATGAAGCCACTATATGGTCACTATGAATGACATCTTAATGTCTGTATCCTTTTTTCTTTTTGTTTGTTTTGTTTTTCTTGTTTTGTTTTGTTTTTTGTCATCTTTTTCTTGTTTTGCTTTTTATTTTTTTATTTATTTTTAATTAATTACTTTTTATTAAATCCTATCTTTGTACATTGATGCATTTATGAGGTTTATAGTAGTGCTTCAAAATAGAATATGAAATGTTTACATTGAACTAAGTAATATCCATTACAATTATCTTCATTTCTTAATAGTTTTGGAATGTACACACATTACATGAGGTCCCCCAAATACCCTCCCTTTCTCCCATATCCATCATTCCCTCCCCTCGCTTTTCTCTTCCCTTCTACTTTCTGGACTACAGCTATGTTTTCCATTTGGATGAGTGTGTAAGTGGTTATATATTGATTTCATAGTAGTATTGAGTACATTGGATACCGTCTTTTTTCCCAAAGTTGTGATGTTTAACTAACAAAAACATGTTCCAGATCCATTAAAGTAAACATAAAAGATATTAAATCTTAACTTTTTTTAACGTTTCATAATGTTCTATGGTGTATATACACTATAATTTGTTAATTCATTCATGGGATATTGAACACTTGGGTTTTTTCCATGTCTTGGCATTTATGAATTTAGTTGCAATAAACATTCTGGTGCAAATGTCTTTGTTGAAAAATAATGTTTGATCATCTGCATGTATACCTAGGACAGGAATTGCAGGATCAATTCGTAGATCTACTTCTAGTTCCTTGAGTGTTCTCCAAAATTTTTCCAAAAGATCATATTAACTTGCATTTCCATCAGCAGTATTGAAGTGTTGCCTTTTTTCCCCATCTACACCAACATTTGTAGTTTTGGGATTTTGTGATGTGGGCTAATCATACTGGAGTTAGATGATAATTTGAAGTTGTTTTGCTTTGTATATCTCTGATGATTAAGGATGATGAGAATTTTTTCATGTGTTTGTAGACCATGCACCTGTCTTCATCCAAGAAGTTTCTGTTCAAGGCTCTTGCCCAAATAGTAATGGGGTTATTTATTCTTTTCTTATAGATTACTTTATGTTCTCTGTAGATTCTTGTTATCAGACCTTTTCCAGAAGCATATCCTGAAAAAATCTTCTCCAATTCTTAAGGTAGTCTTTTTGCATTAATTACTGTGCTTATGGCTATGCAAAAGATTTTTAGTTTAATCCTACCCAGGTTAAAGGATTTTTTGTGTTGCTTCAATTGCCCAGGAGATCCTTCTCATAAAATATTCTCCCAGGCTAATTTCTTCAAGTGTTTTCCCTGCACTTTTTAGTATTTTCATAGTTTCATTTCTTAAGTTTAAATGTTTTATGCAGTGAGAATCAATTATTGTTAATGGTAAAAGTGGAGGTACACTTTAAGTTTTCTACAAGTAGCCAACTAGTTCACCCAGCACCACTTCTTAAAGAGAGTCTTTAAACAGCTGAATATTTTTGATAGATAACAAAAGATAACAAGACAGGCTTGTTGAAGATCAAATGACAATAAGTAGCTGAGTTCATCACTTGATTCTCTATTCTGTTACATAAATCTACAACTCTGTTTTTGTGCCAGGACCAGGCTGTTTTGGTCTATACTATAGATTTACAGTATAGCCTGAAGTATGGTAATGTGATGCCTTCTGATTTGTTCTTATTTCTGATTAATGTACTTTTTTATTTGAGGTTTTTTCTTGTTTCATATAGAGTGAAGTACTATTTTTCACATACATTAAAGTATGGCAATTGTGCTTTAATAGTGATTGCATTAAATTTGCAGATTGCTTTGGGTAGTATGGACATTTTAACCATGTTGATTCTTCCCAGCCATGAGCGTAGTATGTTGTTCCATTTGATAAAGTCCTGTGCTATTTCCTTTCTTAGGGTTTCATAATTTTCTTTACAGAGGTCCTTCACCTCTTTTGTTAGGTATATTCCTAGATATTTCTTTTTCTTTGGGGTGATGGTGAAGGGAGTTGTGTCCTAGTTGTGTCCAAGTTAGCCCCTCATCTTGGTTGTTATTGGTGTATATAAAGGTGAAATGATGTATTTTTGGTTAAAATCACTATCACTGTTATTGGTTGGTAGTTGGCCAACCAATGAAATAGAATTATTGCTAATAAAATTAATTATACACTTTTATTTATAACATGTTGTCTTTTTTAAGCAATATAGAATTAGCATAAAAGCTGCTTGAAAATTGGTATAATTGGGGGAAATGGTCTCAATTCTCCTTTGACTTTGAGTAGTGAGGAGATAAAGATTTGGTTTGACATTTATGATACCTAAACTCTTAAATACAACTTGTGTGAGGTTAGAAATGTTTGCATGGATTCTATTTCTTTAATTGCATTTTATTAAATTTTATAAGTACCCACCTATAGTATAAAAATACCCCAAAATATTGATGGACTAACATAACTACCCCAGATCTATAAAATGTATTTAAACTTACCCTTCATACTGTCACAAAGTTTATTTTCACCTAAGAAGTTTTATTTTATGCACCTAGAGCTATGCAATGTGTCAGAGATATAGTAATTCCTGTGGAGGAATAAAACACATACGACAGTTGCTATTTTTAATGGACATTGCACCCTATTTGATTTGACTCTGCTCCCCACCCTGGCTGCTTTGCTGTATTCCAGGTGAACCCCAAGGAGAATCTGCAGTGTCCAGATGTGACTAACACCTAGCCCATTGCTCGGGCACACCCAGCTGGAGCTGGTGGATTCAGCCATGAGAAACTTTGGCACTGAGCAAAGACTTGCTGGTGGCATTGGGCAATCAAAATCTGAATCTCTGTCCAAACTTAACTACTTGATTAACTTCCATTTAAATAGAAGCTTACTTTCGAAAAGTTGGATTTCTCTTCTTCTTCTTCTTTTTTTTTTCTTTCCACAGCTGTCTTGGCAACATCTGATTCCAGCCCGGGCAGGATGTATCTGAGTCAGGGATGAAGTGAAACGGTTTTTATGGTGCGATGCCCAGCCCTCTGACAAGGGCAGTCTCTCCTGAAATTTTCTGCCTGCTTCTCCCAGTAGCTTACAGAGACCCAGGGGATGTGTATAATGGGGTTCAACTAAAGCCATCTCCCAGCCCAGGGAGCAGCCTGGGCCTATCCTCTTCAGCAGCCTGGACCTGTCCTCTTCAACAGCCTGGGCCTGTCCTCTCCAGCATCCTCAACACATTACCAATCCCATGGGAATGGGAAGAGAAAGAGACCAAGAAACAAGGAGCCTGAGTTTGTGCCTATACCAGATAACTTTATAAGACATTTTCATAAACACAGCCCTTCCCATCCACTCACCCATTGAAAAGCAAAGCAAAACTGCAGTGCTGGATTCTGAAGGCACATCTGGCTTCACTAATCTAAATAAGGCCCTGGTGTTTCTCCTTCTTCTACTCTTTCCCTCCTTTCCTTTTCTTTCTCGTCCCTGTCCTTGTTCTTTTCCTATTGTTGTTGGGGCAGTGGCAGTTAGAGGTGTTTATCTGACTGCTCCAGACAGTCCCTCTTTCTGTGGTTCCACAAACACTCCACCTCTTTCTTCTGTGTAAGGAGAGTGAGCTGTTTTCTGTTTCCAGATGAAGAGGCGCTAAATATGGATGTGGCTTGAAGTGGACTTGCTGTAAGATGAAACCGTTTTTAACTCTAGACTGAGACTTGAGGTGTTTGTCATTAAGCAACTTAATAGATCCGAGTAGTATGATTGAGAAACCAAAAAATATGTGTTGGTGAAAACAGTACTGGCCATTCAATTCACTGAATTGGCATCATTGAAACCTCAACTTGGCATTATGAACGGTATGGTATGAAGCAACTTGTTGACCTCTCTGAACCTCGATTTCCTAATTTCTAGAAACCACAGGGCTAATGTGAGAGTTAGATACTTATAATGGATAAAAGTGCTTTGAGTGAATAATAAATACCATAGGTTCATTTATACCAAGCTTATGTAATCCTTTCTTGCTTATAGATATGAAAGTTGCTATAAATAAAAACAGCATAAGAAAATCTAAAATTGTCATAGAGGCAAGGTAATAATCATAGTTAAGCATCTAGTGCTCAAGTTTGTTTTTAATGGGGTGACAGCGGTAAGCATAACACTTATATGACCATACATTTTTTTTTTTTTTGCAGTTTTTGGCTGGGGCTGGGTTTGAACCTGCCACCTCTGGCATGTGGGGCCTTCACCCTACTCCTTTGAGCCACAGGTGCTAACCTAAATGACCATACATTTTAAGTGTTATACCAGCAGTTAGTGTCCTCAACGTATATGTTGATATCCATCAACATAAGAATCACAAAAGAATCTTGATTTTGCTAAAATGGAACATTCTAGGCCTAAGACCTCCTTGGGTGTAGGATCTTGAAATTTGCATTTTCATGTATGCGTATTACAGTTTTAAAACCACCAGTTTGATGATATGGAGTTTTGCGAAGTATTTTAAATCAATTAGCATGGCATTGCCTAAAAGAAAATATCTCCTTTTATCTGATAAAGGTGTGGTGCCAGTCCCTGCATGGCCTGTTAGGAACTGTGCCACACAGCAGGAGGTTAGAGCAAAGCTCCATCTGTATTTATAGCTGCTCCCCACCACTCACATCACCCCTGAGCTCCCCATCCTGTCAGAGCAGTGGCAGCATTAGCTTCTCATAGAAGGATGAATTGTAAACTGCACATGTGTAGGTTCAAGGTTGCAGGCTCCTTATGAGAATCTAATGCCTGATGATCTGCGGTGAAGCTCAGGCAGTGAAGCTAGGGCTGGGGAGGAGCTGCAAACACAGATTATCTTTAGCAGAGAGGTTGGACTGCCCAGAGACCATAACAAATCAATTGTTTGCAAACTCATATCAAAACCATCCCCCCACCCCAGCTTCCTGGAAAAATTGTCTTTCATGCAACTGGTCATGGTGCCAAAAGATTTGGGACCACTGTGAAAGAGGAGCATAACGTACTCTACTGATCTTATACTGATATTGAGATACATTGTATCATTATAACAGTAATCTATTTTTGATGAAATCATTGTGAGTTTTAATGAAACTCACTGGAAGTCACAAAGCAGGATATTTACAGCCCTAGTTTCTGCAAAATGCCAATGCCTCAAAGCCAGCTTACCAGCTATGAGACTTTGGAAAAGATTATTAATCTAGTTTTCCAGCTGCCTGATAGTTTCTACTCTATAGGATTGTTGAAAAGATTACATGTGGTAACATATCTATAGGTCTTAGACTATAAATGTTTGGTGTTATCATTAAAAGAAGACATAAGATGATGATGTGATTCAGAAGGACAGGACTCTTTGGTGGAGATTTGATGAACATCTGTGAAAACATTTTTGGGGACTTGGTAGGAGAAGTGAATGTGGATGATCCTCATTTCCCCCCTCTTGTGGTAGTTGAGCAGAAAGTTGGCTCAGTAGGCCTGAGTTAGCTCAAAGAAAGAAAAAGCTGCTACCAGCCCTAGATAGTTCTTCTTTGTTGCAAGGTAAAAAATTTTCCCTTGTTACATAGTTACATAAATATTCCCTGTGCACTGACCCTACAAATATACAGCATATTTCAGGGGTGGCGATGGCTTCTAGTATGTTCTAGTAAGAATATTAGCCATCTGGAGAACACTTAGAGAACTAAAAATAGACCTGCCATTTGATCCTATAATTCCTTTGTTAGGTATATATCCAGAAGACCAAAAATCACATTACAGCAAAGATATTTGCATCATAATGTTTATTGCAGCCCAATTCATAATTGCTAGGTCATGGAAGAAGCCCAAGTGCCCATCGACCCACAAATGGATCAATAAATTGTGGTATACGTACACCATGGAATATTATGCAGCCCTAAAGAAAGATGGAGACTTTACCTCCTTCACGTTTACATGAATGGAGCTGGAAAATACTTTCTTCTTAGCAAAGTATCTCAAGAATGGAAGAAAATGTATCCAATGTACTCAGTCCTATTATGACACTAATTTCCATACGAAAGCTATAACCTCTTATAGTCTAAGAATATGGGGAGGTGGAGGGGAGGGTGTGAATGGGTGGAGGGAGGGTGACTGGTGGGATCACCTCTATGGTGCATCTCACAAGGGTACAAGTGACTCTTTCTAAAAGTAGAATATAAACATCTTAATATAATAACTAAGAAAATGACATGAAGGCAATGTTAACCAGTTTGATGAAAATATTTCAAATCGTATATGAAAACATTACACTGTATCCCATGATTGCATTAATGTACACAGGTATGTTTTAATTTAAAAAAAGTAAAAAAAAAAAAAAAGAATATTAGCCAAGATGCATCTATCCTAATTTTGCCTAACCTAAACATACCTTTCAATGAGATGGGGAATTTTAAGGATAACTACTTGTACTTCACTCTTTTTCTGTCTGTAGGTTTTCCACGTTAAACCCTATTTTTTATATCTGTACCCAATGGCCATCATTCCTGTTTAAGACAACATCTATTTCTGACAAAGGTAATTTTGAAGGTTAGTAGATTAGCCTGCAAAAAGTGTGTTAGAGACAATTCCTGGTCTCAGTATCTGTGGGAGAGAATGAAGGAGGATTGGGGACAAGAAGAAATGGCACTGTGAGACAGTCTCAGGGAAGGCCTCAGATCCACTGTGGGTCTGAAGTGACACCAAGCTCTGTGCTGATGTCTAAGGGCTGGATCTTAAGCTGGTGTCACCCCTGGAGTTACCTAAATTTATGTCAAGTAAAAATAGATTTTTGAACAGAAGAAGTTGTAAAATGCCTCCAGATGGGTCAGCAACAAGGAATTCACATTTTCTCTAGATTAGCATGGGGTTAAGAGTACAGGACCTGGAGTTCAACAAAGCTGGGCAGAAATCTAAGTCTCTAAACTTGCTGCGTGAGTGATCCCAGAAAACCTGTTTAATCTCTCTAAGACTCACCTATAAACTAGAATGGTCACAGTGCCCACCTCATAGGATTAATTTCAGAAATTATTAAATGGACTTCAGGCACTTGGTGACAGAGCTAGCACATAGTAAATGGTCCTAGACTAGTTACTAATGCATATTACCTTTTTTTGATGGTAGATTTTTTATTATATTTGTTATTTAATATGTACCTGGGTATGTGTTTTCAATTACAGAGGAAAAACAATAGAAAGAAAACACTGAACATAGCATCTAGAATGGGCATTAATAGATTGATATTATTTTTTTCTTTTTTAAAATTAAATCATAACTGTGTACATTAATGCAATCATGGGGTACAATGTGCTGGTTTGACATACAATTTGACTTTTTTTTTTTTTTTTTTTTTTTGCAGTTTTTGGCTAGGGCTGGGTTTGAACCCACCACCTCTGGTATATGGGACTGGTGCCCTACTCCTTGAGCCATGGGCCCACCCATCCTCCCTGCTCCTTTCCCCTTCTGCTCCCCTTCCTGGGACATGATCAAACTAAAAAGCTTCTGCATAGCCAAGCAGACAGCCCTCAGAATGGGAGAAGATATTTCTAGGTTAAGTCTCTAACAAAGGTTTAATAACCAGAGTCCACAGAGAACTCAAACGTATTACCAAGAAAAGAACAAGTGATCCCATCTCAGGGTGGGCAAGGGACTTGAAGAGAAACTTCTCTGAAGAAGACAGGTGCACAGCCTACAGACACATGAAAAAATGCTCATCATCCTTAATCATCAGAGAAATGCAAATCAAAACTACTTTGAGATACCATCTAACTCCAGTAAGATTAGCCCATATCACAAATTTCCAAAACCAGAAATGTTGGTGTGGATGTGGAGAAAAGGGAACACTTCTACATTGCTGGTGGGAATGCAAACTAATACATTCCTTTTGGAAAGATGTTTGGAGAACATTTAGAGATCTAAAAATAGACCTGCTATTCGATCCTATAATTCCTCTACTAGGTATGTATCCAGAAGACCAAAAATCGCACTATAACAAAGATATATGTACCAGAATTTTTATTGCAGCCCAATTCATAATTGCTAAGTCATAGAAGAAGCCCGAGTGCCCAGTGACCCATGAATGGATCAATAAATTGTGGTATATGTACACCATGGAATATTATGCTGCATATTACCTTTTTAATGAACTCCTGATTCTACCATGAAAGAATCAACTTGATTTATCCTGCAAATGTATATCAAGAATTAATAGAATTTTTCACAGTCAGCTGAAGTCTTTATTTCTTTGAAAAAAGTCACTTAGAAGGAAAAAAAATTCTATCTTCAATGGCTTTTCTTTCCTAGCTTTTCTGTTTCTGGAACAAGGAACTGATGGGCATTTTGCTGTTCAATTTATTTGGATTCTGTAATTTTTCTTTATTGCCTTGTTCAGCCCAATAAATCTTAAAACTTTTGTTCACATTTCCACTAGCAGCTGTGTGGTGCTGTGATGAGGAAAAATAAAACCTGAGTTATAATGTGATGGGCAGTAACTGTAGAGACGTTCTTTAATCTTCTTGAGCCTCAATTTCCTCTTTGGTTAAATGAGATCTATCCTACACATCTCACCACTATTATAAGGATCAAAAGATATAGTGGCAGTAAAATACATCCGAAAGCTTAAAGTTCTGTAAAAATATCAGTTCTTTATTTCATTGCTGTTATACAGCAGGAAAGAAGCTGTGGATAGCAATGATCGTGCACCTATTCTAACCCCTAGCTCCTCCAGTAGGGAACGACTGAAGAACATACGTTGTCTGAAAGTGACATTCCTTTACAAAGGGCAAGAGAACCATTTCTTTAATACTTGTGGCATTTTGTAAGAGAAAAGAGAAAGAGGTAGAGAGCTGAAAAAGGTGGGTTTAGGAGAAATAAATGACCAAAGACCCATGATCCACATACACTTGGTTTGGCCAGGCTTGTGTGTGTTTAATCATAGAAACTAAAATAGTAGGCACAACATGAAGGTGGGCATGTGGTTTACAAGACCAACCCTTCCCAGCAGATATCTGAAAAAAACAAAGCAGAAGATTTCATAGAAAATAGAGCTTGAGGTCTGCAAAGAAAGAGTTAGAGAGACAGTGAGAATCAGACCTGAAATGCTGGAGGCCTAGAGATTTCTCACCTCCACCAACATCTGCTTCTCCGTATCTCCCTCCTTACTCTCATAACCCACACTTACTTTGTGACCTTCAGCAAGATCCTAAGTCCCTGATCCTTATTCAGTTGTGTGCTGGTAAATGTTTTAAAAATAATATTCACACTTATATACATACAAGTTCATATAAAGTTTACTGATAAAAAAGAGGCATAGCATAAATTTCATAAATAATGAGATATAATACTCTGCATTATGGATTCCCTACAGCAGACTTTAACCATAGACTGCCTTCGGTCATCTTTGCCTAACTTTTTTTTTGCTGTTTTTGGCCGGGGCTGGGTTTGAACCCACCACCTCTAGCATATGGAGCTGGTGCCCTACTCCTTTGAGCCACAGGCACCACCCTTTGCCTAACTTTTATACTTGGAGCCAACCAATGGCTGTGATTGAACAAGTGGTTGTGGTTCTGACATGAAAGTTGGTGACTGCTAAATTTATGTTTGTATGAAAGAGAAACAGCAAAGACCAATGTGAGAATTTCACTCATGTACCAGTGACCTAAGTAACATTTTTTTTTTTTTTGCTGACTAAAATAAAGAATAATTTTCTTAATTTAGGGCTATTCACAAGCTAATGGCTGTGAACATATTCTTTTAAGTTCACTCTACATCATTATTATTTTCTCCATAATTATCTTAGGTCTAGATGAGGAGCCAAATGATCAATTAAGGAGTAGTTTGTAGCACTTACTCATTTGGTTGTGTAAATACTCCCACTGTGGTCTGTCTCACGTGATGAATTGACCCCAGTGAATTGGAAGGTAGGAAAAGATACTTGATATCATATCAATCTATATATAATCTTCACATAACACAGTAGCAATAGTTATAAATAATCTTAAGAGCATAAATATTAGTAAAATTGGAACTGATGAGTTTTGAATATTTCCTTTGTTTTATTACAAATTACTTCATAGTAAACTTATATTCTTTCTTTTTGTAAATAGAGGCTGTGTTTAACAACAGCCTCTCAAAATTTCTGGAAATTAAAAAGCTTCTATCATGATCTAATAAAAGCTGACTTCAACATAGCATTAGCTATTAATGTTCCTTGTTATATAAAGTGCATGATCATAAAAGATTTTGAGAATGTTTGCAAAATGCAAGCATTTTTTTTTTATGGCTAGTTTTTAAATGGAATTTTTTAATTAATGCAAAGTGCCATCTTGTGTCTTGGCTATTTACCATTAACAAACCCCTTGTGCATTTCCCTTCGTCCATGTAACACCCCATTGCATTCAGAAGTTACAGACTGAACCCACTCCTAGAATTTATGAGACATCACATGAGAATTTGATACTGATAGAAAATGATAGATTTTTAATTAATTCTAATTTTAGAATTAATAGGAAAATCTACTTTTCTGGTCTCTAGAATATACTTTCATAGCAACTAGAAGGCTCTGTCTATAAAGAACTATTGAGAAATTGTTCTTTTGAATCCCCACTTGCCTCGTTTACTTTTCACATTGGTGGTGATTTAAATATTCTTCTGTTGCAGCTCTCATTGTGCCTTTCTCCTTTTCTGCAAACTAGGTCTTTATTCTCTTTGCTCTAAAGCTTTAGTGTTTGAAATTAGTCTCAGAAATTAAAAAAGAACACCCACATGGATGATGATTTTAAAACTCAATCAAAAAAGTTTATTTTTTTACCTACCCTTTTGTGAGGGCAGTGGAAGAATAATGGATAAATGTATAACGGACTCACATAAAATTTGACAAGCAGATATTTTATAATATTGCTTTGTGGGAATCTAAATAGCAGATGCTCTTTATCATAACAATTCAGTCCACTTCCCCAACCGAGGGAGAAAAGCAGAACACTTTGGAGGACCAGTTTTGGGGACCGGAGTGCGTCTCTCATTGCCAACAACACAGGTGAAATGCAGAATCTCAGCCTGAAACAGGTGTGTGGAATTTATGAGCTTAAATGGGAACCTTTAGGTCAAGATAGCCGATTTTAATTTTCAGAAATTTGCAGAGGTATTTGTTATACACAGCCATTATTAAAAAGTAAAGAATACAAGCCTATTATTAAATGATTCGTAATAGAACAAAGGCAATGCTCAAAATTCATCAATTCCTATTTCACAGCAGAGACTATTTGGCTCTCTCTCTCTCTCTCTCATGCTCAATTAAAGAACTGGAGAACATAAAGTAGTATAAATTTAGAATGTGCTAAATGGCTAAAATGACCAACTGGCCTGTGCACTTAGGCTATCACTGATCTAAGGCAGTTTTTGGCTAAAAGGGTTTTGGAAAATTCACATTGGAGCCTCTTAGCAGTCAGAGATCTTGCTGCTTTTTCAAGGAGACATTTGCCAATAGAGATCAAAATCCCCAGATAGGAGAACTATAGTGAGATTTAGTATGTTTCCGAATCGGAAGATATGAGGCTTGGTACAGTGAAGCCCAACCTCAGGAAAGGGAATTTGCTTCTTTACTCACTAGACTCTGGCTAATGTGGCATTAAACAAGCAGAGGCAAGCTTTGCAGACCTGCGATGCAAAAGGCATGAATCTGAATCTGAGGGGCGCCTGAGAAGAATAGTGATGAGAATGCACCAGTTTAACATGGGTTGATATAAAAAGCCAAGAAGTGAGAAGGAGGCAGAATGAATGGCGCTCTGCTGATTTCAAGAGAAGCTATCCTACTTTAGGATAATGAAACTTTCAAATTTGAAAATCAAACCCTAGAGCCACACTTGAGACTGGGGGGTGGGGTTGGGGGGTTGGAGAAAGCCCACGAATCATTGAATTAAGTACAACAGGACATTTCAGAGTCTGTCTGCCAGTTACATTTTGCCGTTCACAGTTTGCAGAGTTAACTTCAGTTACCTGGCTAGTGTACTTGGATGGGACCTCAGACCTGTGAAGAGGAAGGTGTGGGGGCTGATGCCTCTATCAGAGACGGGTTCAGGGTGCACAGTGTAGGACCAGGATGACAGAGGCCCTAGGTATTTCCAAGAGGTGCCTTTGTAGCCCACAGGCATCTCAGCAAATCTCCCCCAATCTGCTTTATTTTGTACTGCACTGCCTTGCGTTCACTTTATCCCAGTCACTATGGTTTTCCTTCACTGTCTAAAGCTATAACACTTTGTATCGCAAGGCCTTTGCATATGCTGTTCTCTCCTTTCCATCATGGCTTCTGCCTTTCCCCTTGAACTCCACGGCATCTCTGATTCCCTTTGCAGGGTTCTGGATGTCCAGCCATCTCTGCTCCTGCTTTCACCACACTTCACCACGATTCGGTGAGGCACCTAAACCCTCAGAGCACCTAAATTCAGTTAATGTTGTTGGCATTTCACCTTGATTTGTGGTAGCTCTAGGAGCTTGACAGCCCTCTGCAGCCCTCCATCCCAACTCTTTGTCTATGTATGTAACAATAGGCATTTTAGATAAGGAAACCTGCTTTAAGAGTGTTAGCCAGGCTGTCCTGGGAGACCTGGGGAAGTGAAAAGAAAACAAGCATAAGAGTCGCTTTTCAGTGGGCAAGTTATCTAACCTCGCAGGCCTTAGGTTTCCTCACCCTGAAAGAAAGTGGCAATGAGGCAATAGGTTTCAAACATTTTTCCTCCCTCTGCCACCTTCATTAGGTGGCATCTTATTAAGGATTTAATTACTTTTCTTAGAAGTCATGGAGCTGATTGTTTTGAAGGCCTGGGAGCCCACCGCGTCCTCCCCATCTGCTCAGACCCTCCCAAGTTGCAGAACTCTGAGGTTCCGAGAAACAAAAGATGAAAACCACAAAGCTAGACTGAGCCCTAAATTTTCTTACATTGTGAATATTCATAATGTTGTGGTGCCACCCACTCTGTGCTCACAGCAGTAGGGTCAGTTAAGGCCAAGTGTCCACTGTCAGGAGATACATGAGTGAACCTCACAGCCCTGCCTCGGTCTGGGGGCAATGGCCATAACTTTGGATTCCCAATGAAGATTTACAAATGGAAGCTCAGAGTTGGTCCTTTTGGGGGCCCCTGCAAAACACCCTCCCTTAGAATGTTTTCATACCAGTCATCTACAAAGCTCAATTTTGACCACACTCCATGTTTCCTGGGTTCCTGCCACTGTGGGTTTCCTTCAGTTCCCAAAGCTAAAATACTTTTTCATCACAAGGCCTTGGCACATGCTGTTCCCTCTGCCTGGAACACTCTCCCCTTGACTCTTTAGCACCCTAACATCTATTTCCTGATTCAAATTTTATCTCAATGGTCTCTCCCGGGTAAGACTTCTCTGACCTCTTTGTCCACATAGAACCAGTTTAGTTATGGCCAAAGGCAGTTCTCATCCTTGACCTGTAACCTGATTGCAAATTACAATTTACAAACTTACCATTGCAAATAATTGGATCATTTGACAAATATTTACTTTCCTTTTTAGATGAGGGGTTGGAACACTATGGCTCTGAGATCAAATCTAGCCCATCATCTGCTTTTGCAAAATTGAGTTTTAGTAGAGCACAGCCATGCTCATTCATTTGCATATTGTCCTGGCTGCTTTCACACTGGCCCGCCAGAGTTAAGTAGTTACAACAGAGACTAAATAACCCACAAACCTAAAATACCTGGTCCTTCACAGAAAAGGATTGCACACACTTTCTCAAGACTCTACTTGCCATTAAAACAAGAATTGTACCCTTATAGGATGATAAATGTCTTAACACAATAACTAAGAAAGAGACATGAAGTCTATGTTAACCAGTTGGACAAAAGTATTTCAAATTGTATGCAGAAACAGTACACTGTACCCCCTGATAGTATTAATGTACACTGCTATGATTTAATAAAACAATAAAACAGGGATCGCATCCACTTTGCTCACTGTTTTGTTCCCTAGTAGCAAACACAGTTTCTGACCAGTAGGTATACATGTAATGAATGAATTAATGACTGATCCACAAACATCATTAGTTATATGTGTGAAATGTAGTCAAAATTATACAGTTAAAAAAAAAATTCAATTGGTACCATGGAAAAGAAAGCCTTGATTATGTTCACAGTGCCAGATTAAAAATTAAAAAGGTAATCTCTGCATTTCAAAGACATTTTTATTTACTAAAATGTTTATCATTATTAAAATAAATAAAACATTTTAAAAATGGAAAATGTATTAGTGAATGATTGTAATATTTAATGATCTTAGAGTTGCACTGACCAAAGTCTTAATAACCACTAACCTGGTTAGCATTATTTAGGACTAAAATATAAAACCCTGGTCCACCATCCAAAGCAAGTATTTCCATGAGGAACTCATGCACTTAAATTTCTAGCAATCATTTTAGCCTTTTTAAATGAGATATGTAACTAGTACATTATATTTTAATACCATTATTAATACAAAATCTGAGCTTTTTTCCTGGTTGATCTTAAATTGTTTTTGCTCTACAAATGGCCCAAATATATATAAAACAATAAGATTGCAAATTTTGCTATTCTGTGGGAATACATGTACTTTTCCTGCAGGGCAATATTCTATATGAGTTGCCTCCTTTGAAGACACAGACTCCTGCTTTTGACCACAAATTAATATAATCCACACACATAGACAAATGCACGTTTAAGGGCACTAAAGTTGCTACATTTTCAACTTTGTGTAAACACTTATTTTTTGCTGGTTTTATGGAACAATAATCAATGTGCAGGTTGGGGGTGAGGATGGGGCAGGGAGCCTCAGACATGGTCTGTGTACAGTTTCCTGCTTGGCAACATCCTCGGCCTTTCACTACACCATGAGGAATGTATGATGGCAATAAAGAGCTGAGTACTTCTGTATTCAAGGTAGCTGCCTGAATCCAGAAGAAGCGCAGCCCTGCTTTCAAATGTGATCCACGTAAGAGATGTGGGAGACAGCCCTTAAAAAGGGAGGCCATTAGATCAGGAAGCAGCTGTCTGGCAGGCTCTGTTCCAATTCAGCAGCCGTTCCTGGGACGTGACCGTCACTGCTAAGCAAGTTCCCAAGGCCTCGTTCAGTTGGCACACAACACAAAGCCAGTGCTGGCTCTGTCAGTCTCAAAGGGCGGGTCTGGACCATAGTAGATTAGCGCACAGGCTTATCTCAGTTCAAAACCTGCTTCTGCCACTGAGTACGTGCCTGGGGCGAGTGCCCAGATCCATCTGTACCACAGTTTCTTCACTCGTGAAGGTGGAGGAAAATGTTACTGGGAAAGAAAAGGGTTAAAACAATCTCACACACAGACTGAGGGCGCAAATGAACTGAAGCTATCATCATCGGCTTTTTTTTCCAGGTTAATGTGAGGGTACAAGCAACTAGGTTACACTATTCGAGTGGTGCCCCGTATCCTAAAGGTGCACCATATACCCTTACATTGTGCCCCGTCATCAGCTCTTAAACAGCAGTTCTGAGCACCCTTCCTCCCTCGATGGGAACACTTTCCAAGGATACGAAGCTTTTCCCACAGCTTGGGCTTTCCTTTGCTGTTAGCGCTTAGTCTGATTCTCATACATGTGTTTCATCTAATTGTTTAGCACTATCAAAGGATTCCTGCATAATGACCTCTCCACTTTAGTTATCCAAAGAATCCAGCGATGCTGAGATGCTGAACTACTCTCCAACAACACCTTTGGTTCAAAAACTTCTCTATGGTTCAGCTTTAGTGCGAAAGTGCCCCTGTTCCCTCACAATGAAAACGGAAATAGAAATAGAATTTACTGACCACCTAGCTATCAACCAGATGCTGGAGTAAGTGCCTGCGCTTGACTGATTTGCTGCAGTTCGTCCTCGTGGTGACATAGGAAAGCAGGCATTGTAATCGCTGTGTGACAGCCGCACAGACTGTGTCTTCCAAAGATAAAACATTGTTCTAAGGACTTTAATAGGAACAGAAGCTAAACCTTGGTTTAGCTTACCGAAAGGTCACCTCTAGTAACCCTCAGCTTACTCATGTCATAGGTGGGGCAAACGGTTGGGGTGGACGTGCAGGTGTTACAAGGTGAGCTGCTCATGCTCAGGAGCAGGTCAAGTTTAGTTTGTTTAGCACTTGCACCTGCCTGGGCAAGTCCCCTGGCTATTCCATTCATTCTTAGGTCAGAAATGGACATGCAGGTGATGTTAAGTAGCAAATACAGTTTTAGTTCGGACATTGGCCTACCAAACTTTGATTTAATATGGATTCTTTTCTCTTCCGAAAGCTCCTTCTTTCTTCCATTTCTCTCTCTTCCTCGCTGCTTCATTTGCTCACAGCCAGAACGTAAATCACTTCTGGAGGGGCTGGTTGAGTTTTCTGTCACTAGAGTTTAGGTAAAGGAACTGCCCTCCCCAATCCAGCCTGGATTTGGCTCCAGGAGCTGTGGAGGGAGAGACATTGACAGTATTTCACAATTTGAACAAAAATCGCCTTCTCAGACTGGATCAGGGGAACTCAGTCTGAGGGACCCACAGGTTGCCAAATTTATTCTGAAAACACGCACTTTACCCTGCAAGCTCCCTGTGGTGCCTGGTGAAGACATCGATTTTGGCACCATATAAACATGAAACAATGCAAGGGGCAGTTTTGTCATTTGCTTTGACCTTTATACCTGATGACCTAGAATCTGCCCCAAGTCCTTTTCTCTTTGAAACTTTCTTTTTCTTCACCATGAGTATGAGATCTGCAGGGCAGTCCAGAAGGAGTCTCCAGGCCTGAGGGACTGTGTGAAGAGCTTGCTCCCAAGACCAAGTGTTCAAATACTACCAGGGTGCAGATACTTTGGGCTTAAGGAGAAACGTGTGAGTCCCAGATTGACTTCCAGCCCAGGCCCCTAAATTTAAGAAAATGTCCAGATGTAGGAAGGCTTATAATGAAAGCCTGTAACAAATACTCAAAAGATGAGCGCTGTTACCCTCTGCATAAAAACTGAGAGTGCACACGCCTGTCGCTCTATGCATCAGTTAGATGCCTGCAACAAACAACTCCGTTAGATTCACTACAAAAAAATGGACAGTCAGGAGGTGTTGGGACAGAAACCACAAAGAGGAAAACTTCATTGTAAACCTGAAGGGGACTGTAGCAGCAGGAACCTTTAGCCCGTGAACAGACAAGCCTGCATTTGGACTGCAACCTGGGGTCCCCCAAGAAGCGAGTGATATAATCAGAAGAGGAAATGATTGCAAGGATTAGCATCCATAGCACTTGGGAGATCCTCTGAGCTCCCTGAGCTATCTGGGAGGAAGTGAAATGATCCAGGGTTCACTGTCTTCTGCAAGTGAGGCTGATCTGGGGCACTAATTGGGACGCCACGACATAAGGGCTGGCAGGACTGGTAAACGGGAGTAGACTGGTGTAGACCTCTCTCCACCCTCCTCTGACCCCTCTCAACTCCAATTCCCCCTGGCCTCTGGAGAGGACTCTCTTGGCAGGTGAAACAGGGAGCAGCAGCCCAAGAGCAATTCCCAGAGCCCCAGCTCCTTCAGCCTGTGCACCCCAAAGAACCTGAAAGCCAGGCCCCTTCTACCTTCCCTGGTTGCTCACGTTAAAACTCTGCCCTCAGCTCAGGGTGGTTCTTGTAACTTGTACAGACCTGAGGGGGAACCTCCAATGAGCAGAAGCCACTCTCTAAGGCACCACCCCAAAGAGAAAATGACAGACATCATAATTGTACTTCCTTTATAGGCTTCTCCCGGCGGTTTTGAGCCCACAGAGCCCCCAAATTGAGACGGACTTGTCTGGTTGTGAAATCATGACAGTTCCTGCTTGAGCACAGCCACTGGCTACTTCCCGCTTCGTCCTTCAGGTGTGGTGTTAGTTCTGCTTTGGCCCAAATGTGTAGGTTGGGTGAGCACCGTCATGAGGTGTTGGACGAAGGCAGAGGTGGGAATCCTAAGGTCAAGTGGAGACTGGTGCTGCCTGCAGACCCTCCCCAAACGCCAGCCTTTCTGATGACTGAAAATCGTGTCATGGAGGCTTTTACCAGGAAAGGTCTATTTTTACTGCAAGGCTGCTTAGAGCTTCCTTCATACCATCATCTAACACCTGAGGACAAAATCTAGAAGAAAATGACCCAACCACTGTAACAGAGAAGGCAGGGACAGGGTCACCTCGCTGGTACCCCTGGGAATGGTGGGCCCACCTCACCACTGTGACTCCAGGGGTGGCATCCTACACGGAAAGCCAAGTTCATGGTTGCTAAATGGGGCTCAGCAAGGACCACAGGTTTCCCAGAGGAATTTCTTGCAGTGCATTTGAAGAAGGAAAGAAAACCACAGCAAAACAACTTAAAAACAAACAGTGCTCATTCTGAAGGCCGCGCTTGAAGTTTTATAAGAAATCAAAACAAAACAAAACCATTCCACAACCTCCCTGTCCGAGGGCTGCTCCATATGAAGCAGGCCTGGCTGCGTCTGTCTCCAGTATCTAAATCTGTGGTTTTTTTCAATGATTAAACGTGGGTGGCTCTAAACATTCTCTTTGGCAGCTACTGCACTTCGTATAGGTCGCCGCAAGGGGACACTTCCACGTTGAGCTTACGTTTTCCCTTCCCTAATTTGTTTTATTAGTCCCAGACTCGTTTCTTGATACCTGATCCTTTGTCCACTTAATGCGTTTCCTGTCATTAGCCAGCGTCCCAGGAACTTTCATCACTTTCTCCAGAGCAAAGGGAAGTTCTCATCCTTCCTTTCAGTTATTGCTGTGAGTTGAGGATGTCATCCCTTGCCCTTTACAGAAACAGAACTTTCTGCAAAGAACAGCACATTTGTAACACACGCCTGGGGCAGAAAAATAATCATAGGGGACCAGAGTGAAGGGGCCACTCGCAGGTGGGGGGTGGGGGCAGAGGCAGCCAGGACGGCAGCCGTTTCCCTCATCTCATAATTAACGGGTACCCTCTGTGGACCGATGAGGTGAACCTTCAATAACAGCCTAAAATAATATATATATTTTTTGTCTTAGCTTGAAAGCCATTTTTAACAAATAGTCTAAAAATAACCTTTGGCTAAGCCCTTTCTTTTCTGTCTGGTTAAAATAAGAAACATTTCATTTTACATCTCCTTATTTTCTTGCGTCCTTAAATTGTTTTCTTTCTTTCTTCATAGCATTAGGCATGGCTCAGCCTGTCCCTGTCCCCGAGGGACCCTTAGAGCAACAAGGAAATGATAATTTACGAATCATCTCATTCAAACTGCAGTCATTTCGCTCGGCTTAAATAAGGATGTTCCCATCATTACATGTTATAATTATGTCACCACATGCTATATAATTCAAATTAGATGATGATTACCTGCCATACATTAACATTAATTATGTAACTAGACATAACCATATGTTTATATGTGGATTTAATTACAGTCTTTAAAAACCCTACTGGAGAAGATGTATGTGACAAATTTTTAGAAGAGGGAAAGTAGCGAGACAAAACCATGTTTAAACAAATACATAAAATTAAGCATATGGAGGAAACACAAATAATTGGATTATGCTTTTTAAATTTGCATTTGTTTGTAAAAATCATAAGTGTTTGTGTCTCAAAATGCCCCTCTGTAAAATGCACGGGTGAGTATGTATCTCATGAGGTCATCGTGAAGACTGAATGTGCTATTGTAAGCAAAGTGCTTAGAAAAATGGCACCAACAGGAGTTTAAGGAAGGTTAAGTGGTGGTGTCGTGATGGTCATTATCGTCTCTAGCCAGCCGAGAATGATAATTTGCTTCGTTCTTTCCTATTTGGTAGCAACACTTATATCTCCAACTTCTGATATTATCAGTCGTAATTAGATATATATTTTTGTGCACGTAACTTTTCTCTTTCTTGGAAAATTTCAGGACCTATTATCATTTCAACATCAGAAATACATCCATGTAAATCTTTTTTTTTTAACAGTAGGTTTTTATTTTTAAGATCTATTATGCTATGAATTCACAGAGAAAAGGTTCCAGCAGCTTGGGGAGGTGCCTTTCCATTGAATGTGACAAAGCTTGCTTTGCCTATTATGCCGTGAATTCATGGGGAATGGGTTCCAGAGCCTTCTATTCCTGTTCCTTTGGTTCTCCTGCTTCTCCAGTGTGCTATGCTGTACACTCATTATGCCATGAATTCACAGGGAGTGGGTTCGAGGAGCTCAGGCTCCTTTCCCTTGATTCTCACACAGTGGGCTTCTCTGGGTGGAGCAGGCTGGTGCCTCAGTGAGCCCAGGTACCTTTCTCTTTGGCTTCCTTCTTTTTCTGATCATTTTCCTTCACACGTTTTAGGAAACTATCTCAGCTCTTAAAGTGCTTAATATGCTCAGTATGAACATTAATCCTCTTGGCAAGAATCTTGCCCTTAACTTGTTTATTTACAACAACGCCAATAGCATGGGGGGTGACATTATAGACTTTTCCCATTTTACCTTGGTGACATCTGTGTGGCATGCTTTTTTGAACAGTACCCATTCCCTTGATGTCTACAATATCATCTTTCTTTGCATATATGTGGCTAAAATAACAACTTCATGTTTTCTAAAAGGCCTAGAGAACGTGTATCAGGTGCCTCTCCTCTTTCCCTGTGTGTCCATCATTTTGGTGAATTACTGGAAGAGGGCATCTCAGCCTAAAGCCATGTAAAGCTTTTTTAAAAGTTCTCATACCAGCACAGTGCTGGATTAAAAAAAAAAATCAGTGTGGCATAGAAAAATAATTGAAAAAATAAATGCTTATTGCTTTATTTTAAAAGTATTTCTGATAAACAGAAAAACTTAACATCTTTGCACAGCTTACATTGTTCACGTCTCATGCACACAAACACACACACACACACACATCACCACCTCAAAGCCTTTCTTATCTCCTCTCTGGTGACTGGGTGCACTGGCTCACACCTGTAATCCTAGCACTCTGGCTGGCTGAGGCAGGTGAATTGATTGGACTCAGGGGTTCCAGACCACCTCTACTGAAAATAGAAAAACTAGCTGGGTGGTGTAGTTAGTGCCTGGAGTCCAGACTACTCAGGAGTCTGAAGCTAAAGGATCACTGGAACGCAGGAGTCTGAGGTTGCTATGAGCTACGACACTATGGCACTCTACCCAGGGCAACAGAGTGACCTTCCTTCTCAGCACTCCCTCCCCCAATAAACCATGCTCACTTGAGCCCTTCTGTCATTGCCCATACAATTCCTTCCACAGAAGAAGCTTTTCATCATTTCTTCCCTTCCTGCCAAAAACGTTCTGTTCTAAGTTTAGTTATCACCTGATTTGCATCTACAAGGAGCCTAGGAGCTGAGCTACCATGGATTCCCCGGAGGAGGCCACAGTAGAGGAAGGAGGAGGCTGAATATGCAAAGGATATATTCCTCTCAAAACAGTGATAGGAGAATTCATGAATCAATCTATCTATCTATCTATCTATCTCTACCTACATAAATCTGTATCAGTATCTATATGGGTATGTGTCAGATTGCTAGCTGGTGTTTTTATTTGTTTCCAAATTGTTTTTGTAACGTCTTGTACTAAATATTCAAATCACTAAAAATACCTGATATGTCAGTATAATGCAATCCATGCTAGCTAAAAACTCAGCATTATTTACTGGTCCTCGGGCACAAGGGCTAGTTATTAGAGCATCTCTCTAAGCTGCGTGATTCTACTCTCTGCCCTCTCCTTTGGGTTTCTCAGAGCACAGTTGTCTGATTTACTCCAAAGAGATGAAAGTGAGTCTAGAATGAGCTGTTCAGCTCCTGTACTTTCATACTGAGACAGGTGAGTTAGACCTCTGCCTCCTCACAGTGCCACTGGGAAACACAGAAGTGGACGTGGGGGCTTTCCTAGCTCCGACATGTTCAGAGGTAAGTAGGAGACAGAAGGGAGAGGGGGTGGCATGAGGAGGACATAAGCTAGGGAAAATACCAGCTCCCTCTTGAGCAGCCAAGCCACCAAATAAATAAACTGCACGCATAAATTTGAGGTGAGGCCAGAGGATCCCCTTTCTAACACAGGTCCTAGGAATGAAGTTTTGGAGGCAAAGTGGAACCTGCTCTGAGCTTCTAAAACTTATTTAATTCTCTGAATTTTTTTTTTTTCTAAAATGCAAAATATACCTCATTGGGTTCTTCGGAGAACTGTGAGATACCATTTCTATTGCTTACCATGTAACGACTAAGCACTCACTGGCTTCTGGCTGATAGTACTCTCATTCATACTTCCCAGTGTTGTTCCACATGAAGATTGCTAGAGAACAGCAGGAGTTACTGCCACATCGAATCCGTGCTGAGCCCGGTATACCCACACCATCATATTCAGAGAGAGAATCTAGAATGTTGCTTCGTTACTGCTGTACAGAATCACAATGTATGCAGCGGGCGGAAATATTCCTTCTGGTGTACCTATTCTTCCTCAATTCCTCCATTTCTATCTTAGTGTTTTCAACTTTAACACCTTCAATGCTGAGAGTCTAAAAATACACAAGCAGGGCAATTGCTTTAGAAGTTAGACTGTCTATAATAAATGCTCCACTGTTATTTTAAAGTAAGAGATATTGACGGAGACGCAAAAATATCTCGTGGTAATTAACTCCTATAAAACCAGTCCTTAGCTTTTTCACATTTTTTCAATCCAGGTCAGTCGTGTAATTATATTTTCCACACTGTATAAAATGATACTCATGGATATTTCGATGTAGAATGAGAGATCACTCATTGCAATTACCCCCTTGCAACATTTATTTCATTCTCCATCACAAGCTGCTTTGTCATCCTCTTGTGCAAAGAGACTCATTGCCCAAATTTGACAGTTTAGTGCCATGTTTCTTTACGCATCTCTCATTCTTGAATGCCTGGATCTGAGTCTGAGGGTGGATGATTGTTTATCTGCCTGTGAATAAATGGTAATTGCTTCTGGCACTTCATTCGTACTATTGTCAGATCTGATCACATTACAGCTTTGACTCCCTCTGCGCTGTGTACACTGGTATAATGTGTGGCTGCTCCTGCCAAACCAGCTTGCTGCTTTAAGGTGGTCTGGCTTGAAATCCAAGACAAACACAATTGGTGGTAGAAGCTGGACCCTCATTTTTATCTCAGAAGTACATCTCTCATGCCTATGACTCTGCAACCTCTTATAGCTGAAAAATGTATCAAGAATGAAAAGCCAGCCTTGATAATGGGTTTTCAAAGTTCTGAAACTGCACCCACAGTCCAAGGACCTTCTGAAAGAGTCCATATGATTTCTCTTCACATTGTATTGCTGGACAGACTTTGGTAAGTGAGAAGTGATTACAGAACATGCCTGATTCCACTGGAAAAGTTCAGAGGCCATAGGAACACCTCCAGGCCACCAAGGAAATGCCTACATTATGTAGCACTGCACAGGGATTAAGACACGTGTTTCAAACCAAACCTGCCTGGGATTGAATCCTGGCTGCACCATGTGGTACATGTAAAACAATGGCAAATTGATGAAACTCTCCTAAGTTTTCCCATCTGTTCAGTAGAAGTAAGAATGATACTTAACCCATAGAGTTGTTAAAACAATTCTATGATTTATTATCCTGAAAAAGCTTGTCCAAGGCTTAGCTGTTGGAGAAGATTTTAGCTCGATCATGTCTCATTTACATATTTTTGGTGTTGTTGCAATTGCCAATGAGGCCTTCTTTATAAAATCTTTTCCCAGGCTGATATCCTCTAGAGATTTTTCCACACTTTCTTCCAGAGTTTTTACCATTTTGTGTCTTAGATTTAAGTCTTTTATCAAGCGTGAGCCCAGGAAAGGGCACAACGAAAGCAAATAGACAGCCTTCAGAATGGGAGAGGATATTGGCATGCTACAAATCTGACAAAGACCTGATAACCAGAATCTTTACAGAACTCAAGCTAATCAAAAGAAAAGAGCAAACAACCTCATTTGTAAGTGGGCAATTAACATGAACACAATCTTCTCCCAAGAAGATAATGAATGGCCAAAAACATGAAAAAAGACTCATCATTCCTAATCATTAGAGAAATGCAAATGAAAACCACCTTGAGATATCACCGAACCCCAGTAAGAATAGCCCACATCACAAAGTCCCAAAGCTGGAGATGATGGCAAGGATGTGGAGGTAAAGGATCACTTTTAGACTGTTGGTGGGACTGCAAACTAATACAGCCTTTTTGGAAAGAAATACAAAGAACCCTCAAAGAGCTAAAAATAGACCTTTCATTTGATCCCAGAATTTCATTGCTAGGTATCTACCCAAAAGAAAAAGAGTCATATTACCATAAGGACATTTGCACTCAAATGTTTATAGCAGCTGAGTTCCACATCGCCAAGATGTAGAAAGAACCCAAATGCCCATCAACCCATGAATGGATAAACTATGGTATATGTATACTATGGAATACTGTTCAGACATAAAGAAGATGGAGACTTTACATCTTTTGTATTAACCTGGAAGGATTTGGAGAACATTCTCCTAAATAAAGTATCATAAGTATCCAATGTACTCAATATTAACATGAAACTAGTAGATAAACAACTACATGCCCACTGGAGAGAAAAACACATTGAAATTCAGTAAGGGAGGGGAGGGGTGTGGTAAGCTCTGACCTATTGGTGGGAGGTATATGGCACACCTCCTGGGTGAAGAGCTCCACTGCAACTTGGACTTTATCTAACAAATGCAAACAATGTAACTTAATTGTATGTACCCTTATATCCTTAATATAAAATTTTTTAAAAAAGAGGAAAAATAGTTTTAGAGTAAAAGGACATTTGTATACAACAACAAAGAACTTTAAAAATCATATAGAAACTCAACAGCTGAATATTTGATCTCATGACTATCACTGAAATTTGAAAGCTTCAAAATAAATTGAGCTCTTACCTAACTCCATATGAATAGAATCACCTTCCTGTATGACTTTCCTTATTATGTTTCTTTCTCATAGATGGGGATCTCATGCAGTCATACACTCATGTAACTGTTGTCGTGTTCACAAAAACTTTCCCATGTCAAGTTAGAAAATTTTTCTTTGCGCTAAGCCAACAAAGACCACAAAAATCTCTGTTTTGCCAGATTTTACTCTCTTACTCCCAACCCCCACACACATACAGACACACAGGTTTGTGCATTGATTATGATTGGACACAGAAATAGTCTTATATTATATAACTGGAAAAATATTTTTAAGATATTTCTTAAAAGAATTTGACTTGTATGTGTTTTATATATGTCAAATTTTGCATATGCTATGTGTTTCGTGCAAATTTTCTGGTGCATGCAACCTACCCACAATAAAACAATTATAGTTTATACAGTAAAAATAATTTTTTCCATTGGCCTTAATAACATACGTACCACCTATAACTCTTCCTCATCCCACTGAATAAGTGTAACTCAGATGGTGTTTAGGGCTGTGATACCTACATAAGAGAACATCATGGAAAGTATGGCTTCTGAAGTGAAGATGGCAGAAGAGGTTATTAGCAATATGTATAACTTATATTCTTTCACTTTTGTGTGTTTATGGCCAGTTGTTTGCAACTGCAGTGTAACTGAACATAATTAAGAGATGTAATCTTAGAGCCCCTGGTTAGAACGTGGACGCCCTGGGTCTGTTATTCAGAAGATTATATTTTCAAGTTGGTCTTAGTTCCTTTCCTAGTTCATTTAACATACAAATGTCACCTAGAGCACTAGAGACAATATTGCATTTTATATTTCACCCAGCTCAGGCCCCCTGCCCCTGCTGCTCTCTGTTTCCTTAGCTCCCCAAATCTATGACCCCAAAATCTTCGATTTTAAGTTCAAATATTGATATTTTGTCTACCCTGTTTCTTTGATTGGGTGATCCTCTCTTTTCTGACTCACTAACCTTGGCTTTATACCTAACCCTCTACTTTGTAAGGATCCTTAAAGAATTGCCCATGATTATAGCTAAAAGTTGGCCCCAGCCGTGACCCTAGGAAGCATATGACTGACTGGCCACCACCTTCCCTTAACTATTTCAATTTAAGTGGGTACATTCAGGAAATTAAAAGAAATCAAGAGAATCAAAATATAGTAATTTCTCTTTGGAAAACTTATCTAGAATATTTTAGTTTTTTAATGCACCAACACACCAATCCATGGCTCTTGCAATGATGGTCATTTAAAACAATTTACATTCTAAATTTTTTTTCAACCATCATTGATGAAAATAGCATTTATGATTCAAGTTATTAAGATTTTCCATTGCAACTAGCCAGTTTCACTTAAATTTGTAAATTTAATAGAATCCGTCTGTCACATCTAGTCAATTCTGCCCTATTTGTCTTCCAGGAAAAACAATAACCAATTTGGCTGTCATAGTTTCACGAATCTAAAACCAATTGGTCACAGAATTCAAGAATTAGTAATGCAAAGCCAGTTAAATTGCAAAGATTAAATAGTCAATTCTAGTTCTTGAGGCACTGTAGAACTCTTTTCATGTTCTTAATAATTTCCAAAATTGTCTTTCTAATTGCAATTGGTGAATTGTGTCTTCAACACAGGAAAAGTGGTTTTCATTTTAGTGTAACTATAACTCGTTTTTCTGAGAGGGGCTGTGTCCCATGTAAATATTTGTGGACAGCTGTGACAGCCAGGCATGGAGGCATTTTCTCAACTTATACCCAGAGTAATAACTGTTAATTCCTGTCATTGTTGGTAGCAGCCTTGATATTGACTACTTTGGAGAGATCTAGGGAAAGAAACCTGAGTATCCCTTTATGAGAAATATTTTCCCCTTGTAACTGTTCAAGAGCAGCAGGGTTTATGAAAAGCTAGTGAATTGGTGGGTCAAGAACAAGGTGAGACAGGAAAAGAACAATAGCTAATTCTTCTGGAATGTGCCCTTTCTGATCCTGAAAATGCTTTAAATGCCTGTACATGTATTAACTCGTAAAATCAGATAGCAACTTGTAATAGAAATATTATCCCTACTCCTGAAAAGGAAAAAACATTTATTGAACATTTACTACAGCGTGGGTACCATGATAACTACTGTATATGAATTTCCTCTAGGTCTCAGAGGAAATTTATTAGTTAAGTAGTATCAATATGACATCTATATACACAGAAAACCAGACTTGGTGATATTAAGTCAATTGTCCAATAATTAGCCAGCGATAGAGGCTATGACTTTCTGTGACCTAGCAGGTCACAGGGTAGCTGCCATGCACTTGACCACTATCTGTACTGTTGGAACTGAGAGAATAGGACTGTATATTAATGAGAGTTCTAAGGCAGGTCAAATTCACAAGTGATAAAAATGTGCTATGCATAGTGTCTGACTTGTAGAACAGAAAAACCAATCTCTGGTTTCATATATGTGTTCATATACTCGTACACTTACATATAATGACCTACATACATATTTTACCCTATTTTTTTACTATCAGAACTTCATTTCAATATTCTAATCATGCTCCCTCTATTTATGGAGGACACATTTATATTATCAATGCCTCTGGGAAAGAGGCATATGGCAAGGATTGAGAAAGGGAAGAGTGGACAATTTCTGGGTCTTCTGTGCCCCCACCAAGCAAAAAGGTTTCTAGTCCAAAATGCAAGCTTGTTTTCCTTTTGTTCTCCTGCTAGAAGACCATGTTCTATCTAAATATGTAGCCTGTCTTTTTGCCTCCAGACCACGTGGATTCAATTTCTCTCACATCAGTTTCCTGAAAGCAAAAGCAGAAATCTCAGAAGACCATTACTCAAACAAAAGGAGATCTATTATTTTGAACTGAAGTTAAATTTGTTAGAGTAAGAATTGTACACATGTCAGCTGAAAAGATGATATTCATCTCTGTGGACTGGAAGACTAGGTAGCTCTACAAGAAACTCTCTCTTCTTATGATTTTTCATTTGTTATAGATCTGCATTTGACCTTCAGGATCCAGGCAGAAGGGAAAACCAGAGGCAGAAGCTCTGATGGTGAAGTGACAGATATGCCTATAGGTGCTGACCAATCAGTTCATTCCTATTCCTTCAGCTTTGTAATGGTCTCAGCCCCTTCCATTGCTAAGTCCCAGCATGTGGTAATTTGCTTCTCCAATCCCTAGAAAAGGAGTAGGGTGTTGTGAAGTCAACTCTTGGCTGAATGTCATGTATCAATGAAAGTCTGGAACTGGATGCTTCTGCTATGGACTGAGTAATGTTCCACCAAATTAACATGTTGAACCTCTACCCCACCACGTGACTATTTGAGGTAAAGCCTTTTAGGAGGTAATTGTGGTTAAAGGAAATCATAAGAGCAGACTCCTAATCCAATAAGATTGTTGGCCTTATAAGAAAAGGAAGAGTGAGAGATTTTTCTCTCTTGCATGTATACACAACAAGATAAGGCCATGGGAAAACAGAAAGAAAGTGACTGTCTGCAAGCCAGAAAGAGGGCCCTCACCAGGACCTGACCGTGATAGCACCTTAATCTTGAACATCCAGCATCCAGAACTTTGAGAAAATAAATTTCTGTTATTTAAGCCTGAGAAGACAAATACAGATTTGGTATCAGGAATCAGAACCCAGTTGTTCACTTTGCATTGAAGGAGAAATGGCCACCAGACAGGTTAATTATATACTGACTCATGAGTTGTGGCCAGTGGTTTGGAGATGGTTGGGGACTTGGAAAGAAAGAAAAAAACCTCATCAGAAAATTGATGACAAAAATGCAAGGAAGAAGTATATGAATAGATCTCTCTGGCTTGGAAAAAAATTTGAAGATATTTGTATTCTGTGTGAATGCTCACCAAAAGATGACCTCAACAGTGGGAGATTTCTAATAGTTTACTACATAAGATGACCCATTCTGTGAACATCAATCACAGCCTTTTCACCCCACCATGGGGTGGCCGTGGTAACAAGATGGAGGTTATGCATGGACTTAGCAATGTGGACTTCAGCTCACCAAGGCTGACTTGATTAGAGCCACTGCTGGGTGTCCAATCTTCCATAAGCAGAAGCCAATACTGATCCCTCCAGATGGCACCATTCATTCCCTGGGGCAATCAGCCAGTTCCCCCATGGCATGTTGATTACATTTGACTCCTGGCATGGAAGTATTTTTTTATAATTGGAATAGACACTCTGGATACAGATTTGCCTTCCCTGCATGCAAGACTTCCACTGAGACTGGTGTCTGGATACTCACAGAATGCCTTCTCCATCACCACGGTATTCTCCACAGCATAGCTTCTAATGGAGGAGCTCACTCCAAGGCAAACAAAGAGTGACAATCGATCCATACCCAGGGAATTCACTGGTCTGACTATGTTCCCATCATCCTGAGGCAGCTGGCTTGATAAAACAGCAAAACAGTCTTTTGAAGATTCCGTTACGATAGCAGGTATGTGGCAATGCCTTGCAGAACTGGGTTGAGGTTCTCCAGAAGGCTGTATATTCTTTATTTACTTACTTATTTATTTTTTATTAATTGGTTCAGGTTCATTGAGGGTACAAAGAATTAGACTACACTGTTATATCACATCCATCTTATAGTGTAAAAGTGTTCCCTTCTCTCCACATCCATGCCAGCATCTGTAGGTTGAGACTTTGTGATGTGGGCTATTCTCCCTCAGGTTAGGTGACATCTGAGGGTGGTTTTGATTTGCATTTCTCTGATGATCAAGGATGATGAGCATATTTTTTTTTTTTTTGCAGTTTTTGGCTGGGGCAAGGTTTGAACCTGCCACCCCCAGTATATGGGGCTGGTGCCCTACTCTTTGAGCCACAAGCACTGCCCCAGCACCAGCATTTTTTCAAATATTTGCTAGCCATTCATCTTGTTCATCAAAGAAGGTTCTGTTCATATCTCTTGCCCAGTGGTAGATGGGATTGTTTGCTCATTTTTAAAAAAAATACCAACATCATATTTTGAAGAACTGGAAAAATAGTACTTTGTTTTGTATGGAACCAGAAAAACCCCTGGATAGTCAAGTCTATTCTTAGCAATAAAAACAAAGCCAGAGGCATCACCCTACCAGACTTTAGGCAATATTACAAGTCCACAGTAATCAAAACAGGATGGTATTGCCACAAAAATAGAGATATAGACATATGGAACAGAATAGAAGATCAGGAGCTGAAACCAGTCTCTACTGACAATCTGATCTTTGATAAACCAAGAGAAAATGACATGAAGGCTGTGTTGACCAGTCTGATGGAAGTATTTCAGATTGCATGTGAAAACCCCACACTGTACCCCAGAAGTGCATTAATGTACATAGTTACCATTCAATAAAAAAAATAAAAAATAAACAAAAAAAAAAGCGTACAGTGGGGAAAAGAATCCCTATTCAACAAATGGTGCTGGAAGAACTGCATAATCACATGTAAAAGACTGAAACTGGACCTACACCTTTCACCACTTACAAAAATTGGTTGAAGGTGGACATGACATGATAAAAATCTTAGAAGAAAGTGTTGGGAAAACTCCTGATGATGTTGGAGTGGGGAAAGATTTTATGATAGACTTCAGCGGCCATCACACAACAGAAGTCAACAAATGGGACTTAAGCTGAAAAACATCTGCATAGCTAAGAACACAGCAAGTGAAGCAAAAAGACAACCTTCAGAATGGGAAAAGATATTTGTGGGTACAATTCTGAAAAATAGTTGAAAACTAGGATCTACAGAGAGCTCAAAGGCTATATATTCTGTGCATAAGTGTCCAATATATGAAGCAGTTTCTCTCACAGCCAGGACTTTCAGGTCCAGGAATCAAAGGGTTAGAATAAAAGTGGCATCACTCATTATTACTCTGGTAACCAATTAGTAGATCTTTTGCCCCCTCTTCCTGTGACTATGTGCTCTGTTTACCTAGAGGTTTTAGTTCCAGAGAGTGGAATTCTTCCACCAGGAAACACAACAATAATTTCATTGAACTAGAAGTGGAGACTGCCACCCAGCCACTTTGGGCTCCTCATGCCTCAAATCAACAGGTAAACAAGGGAGCTCTGTGTCAGCAGGGGTGGCTGATGCAGAATACCAAGGTACTCCACAGTGGAGGTATGGGGAGTGTGCCTAGAACACAGGACATCCCCTGGGGTGTCTCTCAGTATCACCATGTCCTGTAACTAAGTCAATGGAAAACTAGCACAAAAGAATCTGGACAGGGCCACTAATGGGCCAGATCCTTGAGGAATAAAGGTTTTGATGACCATACCAGGTAAAAACCATGACCAGAGGAGGTACTTGCTAAAGGAAAAGGGAACACGAAATATATTGGTGAAGAAGGTTATTATAAATATTAACCATGACCATGTGCCTGGTTATAGAAATGATGACTGCCATTGCCACGACTATTTCCTCCTTATTTTGTTATGAATAGGGTTGTATATGTGTATCACATGTTCCCTTTCTTAATTTTTTATTATATAAGATGTACTGACTTTATACCATAGTATCTAAGTATTAATAGGATATCAAGAAGAAGAGTGAATGTCACTCAGGACTTCACCTCCTTCTCTGAAGGAGAGGTTGTACATAGAGGATAGTTGTAGGTAGAGATTAGGTATGGCTTCAAAAGATGTGTATGGGGGCCAAGTTGATGAGGAGTGGACTCATAATGGTTGATGTTATATGTCAACTTGATTGGGCTAAAGAGTACCCAGTGGCACCAAGTAATATTTGACCAAATATTATTCTGGGTGTGCCTGTGTGAACATTTTCAGATGAGATTAACATTTTAATCAGTAAACTTTGTAAAACAGATTGCTCTGTCTAATATGGGAGGCTCTAATCCAATCAGGTGAAGGCCTCAAAAGCTGCCCCTTCCCTGAGCAGAGGGGAGTGCCTTGTCTGAGCTGGGATTTTGTTTGCTTTTTTTCCTTTAGACTCAAACCAAAATACCAGTGGGAGTGTGCTGGCTTTGGGACCGAAACTTACACCATCATGTTCTCAGGCCTTCAGATTCAGACTGGAATTGCCCCACTAACTTTCCTAGGCATCCAGTTTGCTTTCTCCAGATCTTCAGACATCCCAGCCTCCATAATTGAATGAGGCAGTTCCCCAGGCAGACATATACTCCACGGGACTCTGGAGGATACTGAGTAGCACAGCCTCATTGCCACCCTAGTAGACATCACCAAGCTAAGAGTAACAAAGAAATCTGAAGAAAATTATATTTAATACACTATCTGAACAACTATATCTTTTTATTATCTTTTTGGGTTGTGGATCTAGGACATTCCAAGATAAGAGAGGCTCATGATTATGGCATGGTGGACTTGACACTTGTACATTTGCAATGGCAAATTCCAGGCTTTCAGTGTGTGTGCCTTAAAGGCTTAAAACTGAGTCTATGGGAAGGCATACTCCAGCCCACACTGGAGCTAAATGGATACCTGGAAGGAGACTGACATCAGGGAAAGAGTAGAGAAAATAGTATAGAAACATGGGTGGCACCTGCATCAGGGCAGCAGATGCAAAGACCTGTATGGAGCTGTATGGAGTGGGTACCAGAGACATGGAGGAAATCTGAAAGCCAAAGTCAAGAACCAAGAGAGGCAAGTATGGCAGATCTAAGCAATCTTACAGGAAGTCTGGACCATCCCAGTTACTTCTCCCTGATAGAGCCTCCTGCGAAGGGCTGGCGTTAAAGAAGCAAGATGTGTGACCTTCCATTCGCACTGCCAGATGTTTAAAGGGATCATTCCAAGCACCATATGCATTCCTAGTCAATTGAGTGTTGTTTAGAGAAAGTGTAAAGCTCTGTGGACATAGTCTGCCAAATTTAGAGGTAATTTGATTATTGTGCAATGCTCTTATATACCAAAATTTATGCTTATTTAGAAAAAAAAATTCAGTGAATTGCAAAATTTAAAGGTTGGTATATATTGTAAGCAACACAGTGGGACGTTTTCTAATTAACTGCCTCTAATATGCTTTTCCTATATATTTTGGCTTTATAATCTCTGACTGCCTGGTCCTATCACAATCATTTTGTGACATAACAGAAAGGAAATTCATCCTTTCCTCAAGTATGACTGTCTGAAAGTTGTTTTTCATTACTGATAGCCTAGAAAAGTTTCTGCTTTATGATGTCATTGGGCTTAAATTGTTTTCATTTTCTCAAAAGATTTTAGTTCTTAAAGTAATTTTAGGTTCAGAATAAAATTGAGAAAATACAAAGATATCCCAAATGCCTCCCACCCAACACATGTGCAGCCTCCTCCATTATCAACAATCTCCACCAGAGTGGTATATTTGTTACCATTGTTGACCCTACATTGATGTCTCATTGTTACCCAAAGTCCATGACTTACACGAGAGTTTACTCCTGGTGGGCTGTATATATGCTAGAGTTTCAGACAAAGGTGCGATGACCTGTAATTACCATTGTAATGTCACGCAGAATAAATTTCACTTCCCTAAGGAATTCTTTGTGCTCTACCAATTCATCTCCACCTTCACCCCAGCCTCTGGCAGCCACTGGTCTTTTAACTATCTCCATAGTTTTTGCTATTCCATAATATTGTATAGGGAATTATGCTCTCTCTATATATATATATGTGTGTATATATATATATATATATTTTTTTTTTTTTTTCAGATTGGCATCTTTTTTTTGAGTGTGTGGTTTTTGGCCAGGGGCTGGGTTTGAACCTGCCACCTCTGGCATATGGGGCTGGTGCCCTACTCCTTTTTTTTTTTTTTTTTTTTTTTGAGACAGAGCCTCAAGCTGTCCCCCTGGGTAGAGTGCCATGGCATCTCAGCTCACAGCAACCTCCAACTCCTGGGCTCAAGCAAGTCTTCTGCCTCTGCCTCCCAAGTAGCTGGGACCACAGGCGCCCGCCACAATGCCTGGCTATTTTTTGGTTGCAGCCGTCATTGTTGTTTGGCGGGCCCGGGCTGGA